>OMNZ01015596.1:0-33820 GCA_900303255.1 Lesueurigobius sanzi | reverse complement strand
TAATGTTTATGAAAATAAGTTTTTAAATTGTAAAAAAAAAAAAAAAAAAAAGAGTAAACAGAGCATACCTAGCATAGAAATCACAAAGTTAATTAATTTCACAGTAGGTGCAATTTTAGACGTGCTTTGCTCTAAAAAAAACTAACTTTATTAACATTAATCTGGCAAACGCTGCCGGCCCGGGACATCCGGTAGCGCGCTAGGTTATCTGGGAGTTGTAGTTCTAAATGTCTTATCAAGTGGCGAGTTAAAATCTCGCTGCATAGAAATGACATGACATACAAATAAGTAGACAAAGAACATGTGCAATTAAAGATGTCATTTATACAAAACAAATTTATTTTGGGTAAAAAAAAAAGTGAATCTATAATAATATAAGAAGAGACAATATAGATGACAGTTTCCACTGGACATTATTGTATTTACAATTTCTTGTCATATTTTTCTCCGTCAAGAGTTCAGATATTTTCCATCAAGGAATTTGAGTTGTCCAGTAGGTGTGTCCAGCTGCACCAATGTGTTAAAAGCATTAAAATAACTCAGTGTGGCGACTGTGTGCTTGCTCCGGGTGAGTCGGATCGGGGGTCTAGAGATGTGGAAATCGAGGTTTGAAGCATTGAGCTTTTTGACTCCAAGGAAGAAGAGGCAGATGTGGGTAAAGACACAACAATGTATTTCTGCATAGGTCTAGATGCAGTCAAAGCAGTTCCACTTCCAGACTCTAGTTTTACTAGAGGCTGCAGGGTAGATGAGGCGCTTTGTACAGTGCTGGTTACTGGAGAAGCAGTTTGTGAAGAGCTGAGGGTGATCACCTAAAATAAAAATAAAATGTCCTTGAATTGCTACACTGTCTAATTAGACACTTGTTATATCCACATATCTCAAAAATGTGTAAAAACAAAACAAAACAGTTGTACCTGCTGAGTAGAAGCAGCTCCCGCACTGGTGGCCATCACAATATACTTTGTGGCAGGTGGAGACGGCTGTGAAGGCGTCCCGGGGCGTGGTGACATCAAGGTTAAAGAACTTGGGACTTTGATAATGCTGGGAGTTCGAGGTCCTGATGATCCACTCAAAGCACTCTGCGAGACAGAGAGAGTTGGCCGCGGCTACAAGACAAAATATTTCAGTAAATAGTCCCATACACAATTTTACACATTTCTGTATATTCTTACATGTGCAAATCTTTGTACTTACTTGGGTGATTGTTAACGTGGTTCTGTTGACTTGCTGTGCCTGGAGTGCTGCCTGGTTCCTCGCCTTCATTACGTGAGAGCAAAGCATTGGTCCAAGGTAACCATATTCTGCACGATACTGATCCACATTGTCTGGCTGCGTGCGGATCTTTGCAATAACGCTGGCACAGTGTTTCTTAAAAACAACAACAAAAACAGAAACTATATGAACAAAACTATGTTAGATAGAATAAACTTATTTTAGAGCAAGAAAATCTAGACAAGTTACCAATAAAAGACTTTGAACATGATCAGCTCCAATTTTATCAATATTAGAAATCACTGGCCCTTCCATCACTGCTTTGATGCGAGCACCCTCTACAGCAAGCCGTGGAAGAATAAGTGTCTTAATCACCTACAAAAACAAAATATGAGTCATGTTTTACTACAGTATCAACCAACCAAAAAAGAACATCAAATAATACTTACATCAGAACCTAATTCAGCAAGTCCAGCAATGCAGCCATATCGTGTTGTCCATTGGGTTTTCTCATCTAGCAAGCTCTGAAAAATGTCACATTATACATATTTTTATGACAAATATGAACACACAAAGGCACTTTACATTTTAGCTTCTGCAAAACATTTTCTTACCTTTGTAAATGTCTTTGTGATGCGAGATTGGATGTTATTAGTTGTTGTGCTGAATGTTTTACAGCTCTGGGCCATTAGTCGAGCGGCAAAGTCTCGCAGAGCCCAGTGGTTGTCAACATCAGGTCGTAAACACAGCTGCTTGCTTACAATACAGGTGACAACCGCTGGAATCAGCTCATGCAACTACACACACACACACACAAAAAAAAACAATTAGTTTAAAAGTATTTTCATGTAGAACAATTTGTGTTAATAGTTTAGCTTACATATTTCTCCAAGTACAGAGTTGGGTTGTCCATTAGTGCTTTGACCATTCTCATCAGATAAATCAGGAGAGCCAAGTTGTTTTGTACCACATTCACACGAACCTTATAGAAAACAAGAAGTCAGTCTTTTTTCCAAAGGCATAACATCTACAAAGGGTGCAGAAAGTTTTCAAAGAACTTTAAGCAATTATTGTCGTGTTGGTAATGATCCTTCATATTTGTGCAAAATTTCACTTGATTTCCATCTCTATACAAGCTTTATTATTATTATATATTTTTTTTTCAGAATAAAAAAACATTATTGAATATTGTTGGTATTACACTTAAATGAATACACTGTATTTCAAGTAAAGAGTGAGAGAAAATGACGGTCTACAATATTTTCTTACCCCTTCAGAAATAAATGTGCTAAATCTTGGAAGCATCTGATACAAGCCAGGATCAGTTGCAATACTCTGTAATGCCTCCTGGACAAAGATAAAACATAACGCATGAATCACAAAAATATACATTATGGGGGTCATTTATCAAGGCAGGTGCAAAACAGTGAGTGCAAGTTGAAAAATAAAATATGTTGTTTGTGGTCGTGTTGCACCTAATGTAACTTTGAAATTATGCATATTACAGTTTTAAGGCCTCAAATCCGATATGTAAAAATGAGAGAATGCTACAAAATAGTTCACAAATGACTGGGCTGCTGCTCCACTTCTGCACATACTACTTGTTTTGCACATGAGCAAATTCTTGGTAAATGACCCCCTATGTATTTTGTAAAGGACAAACCTGTACAAGTGAACGGAAAAAAAAAACAAAAAAACAATGGAAAACTCACAGCTCTCTTTGCTTCACAGGAACCAACGCACGCTTCTGTAATTTCCTTGTAGTAGAGCTGCTGCTCCACTGAGAGCTCGTGAGTGCTGCGTGGCTTTAATCGGATCAGTCCCTTGTCTTTCCCTTGAAAATAATACACCAAAAAGGTACATTTATATTTCTTGGATGAGTATATTCAATAACAGATCATGATAATTATTTATTTTTTTGTTACCAAACAAATATAGACACTGACCTTTGCCATCTGCGGTTGTTCCGCTTTGACCTTTCCCCTGAATAGCACCATCCTCTTCCTGGCCAGGCTTGACAACTTTGAGTGGCTCTGTTGATTCAGTCTTTTGTTGCTCTTTTGATGCTAAAATAAATATAATGCTTGTTATATACAACTAAAACAATGTAATTAATGAGTTTTCACACATTCCAACTTCATTCAAAACTACAATCCGATTATGGACATAACTTAGACCAGTGGATCTCAACCTGGGGGAGGTAAAATGTTTACCTCCACACATAAGAATAAAATTCAGGAAAACAGTACCCATTTGTAAATAGTGTTATATATGTGTGTGTGTGTGTGTGTGTGTGTGTGTGTGTGTGAATTATTGAAAGTTTAATAGATTATGTACGCTGTGGTATTAATTTGTATTTGTAGATGAATTGCACTTTTCAATAGATGCAGTATTGTAATGTAGTGAAGAAAATGCAAAAAGGGACTTGAAAAATAGTACAAACTACTATAATTTGAGTATCACATCAGCCGCATACATGCTTTGTAACAAAGCCCCCATCAAGTAATACATAAATGAGTCTAAAACAAAGGGTACATGTCTTCAGGCTTACCAGGAGGTGGATTTTCAGGAATAGATGGTTGCATCCCTTCAATACTTAACCAGTGAGCTAGATAAAAAAGAGAATAGTTAAGAAAGTACAAAACTTCCGCGTATGGCTTAATACCATACGTTTTTTTTACGGTACTTGGCTGCAGTTTATTCATGCGTTACCTTTTAGGGAGACATCAAGTGGAACTCGGGGAAGTGGGGTGTTGATTATGTCACTGAGGTCAACTTCTTTTTCTTCATAAAAATGTAGTTCCCTTCCACCACCACTTGCAAAGCGAAAAGGGATAAATTCTTGGGACTGAAACCCATACAGGGGCTATGGGACAGCAGCAAAGTGTAAAACAAACCACATCTGAACAACAACAACAACAACAAAGCTTGGACATGGACACAAAAAAAAGTCATGTTTTCCTTACCTCAACATTTTTAAGTTTAAGAGCATTATCTACATCACTGGTGCTTAGTTTACGTCTTTTTCCATGATGCATAAACTTTAGCGCATCCTATTTAGAAAAAATAAAATAAAATACAAAACATACAGTATACGCTTTGTCATCATAATCAAAATAGATCATGGGTTATTACTTACTTGGGCAATTTCCTTTATTCTGTAGCTGACTTCCTCACTAAGGGCTACACAGCTGTCTTCTTGGAGCTGTCCCACGCCAACAGATTCTGCTATGGCTTTCATGGACTCTGATGGAAGGCTGACTGAACTATGCTTCTGCCGTCGTTCCTCTGCCATTGCTTGGAGCAAAATAAACCAACCCAGTTAACATGAAACATGTTGACAATAATACTAGAACTAAATTAAATGATGTGGGATAAACTGAACTGTCCTGGCCACTGAAATACACAACCATATCTAATGGACAAATAGACAAACAAATGAGGTGAAAAAGATAAAGGTAGACAACAACAACTAGCTGCATATCCATAGACAAATGAAAAAGCAACACTTTTTTAATATCGCTTGTAAATATCATCGTTAACTTCGTGCAGTCAAAACAACAACAACAATCATTTAAGACAGTGCTTCAATCCAACTTATTTTAAAAAGCGGGCTTGAAGTTACAACATAACAACCCAATAATAGTAGTTACACATTTAGTATTACAATACTTTTCTTTCTTCTTGATTTTTTTCTTTCTTAGATATCACATTGCAATGTGCAATTAATGAATACTATGTAGTAGATGCAAAATTGAAAAAAATAGTTAGCTCATGCTAGTAAGCTAGTAGCTTCTCGGAACACTTACCTAAGCTTTATTTGCCTTTAATCCGGAACTTCAACAAACAGACACATCTGCTGTTTAAGTATCACAATATGATTGCTTTTAATTGCCGAAATATATCCATTGTTTGTTAGTTTTGCTAAGAAATTGTCAAAACACAGATAACAGCTCTGTTCTGAATCAGCGCTTGAAATCCATCGCCATTTTGAGTTCCGGTTAAAATATCGCGAGAACACGGGAAAAGCGGTGAAAAGCAGATACATTTACAATTTGCATTATAATAATTAACAACACTATATACCACTTAATTTAACACGAATTATGCTTAGCTTATACGTATTGTCCATACGCAGAGTTGAATAACGTTGTGGATTTCTGGATGTTAGAAAGCCGGAACTAATGATAGAATTGATATGTCGTCGGTAACTTTATGGTGTAGCAACGGAGAAAACACTGTCGAGCGTGGAAGGGCATTTCAAGAAGTAAACATGTATAAAGGCATATTGCGGAATCTGTTCACAGGACCGAACACATCGGTTAAATACTTTGATGCGTTTGTATTAGCACTTAAAAGCGACAAATCCCCAAAGGCAATATTTAGGTGAGTTTCCCAAGTTATTACGAGCCAGGTTTCCAGGTTTATTCATATGTCATAACAGTGCGAGTCCGGATTGGTTTAACAGATTACAATACGTTATTGTTTTTATAACCAGTGCAAATATTATTAACGTGATAATGATGTCTATATGATGTTTAACCTCTGCTTTATTTCGTGTAGATTGGCAGACATATCTGGGGCTAAAGGACTGAGAACATGTTCAATCAAACTTTGTGAAAAGAGTGACGATGTTTCTCCACCTGAAAAAGATCGGATAACGTTTTCAGATGATAAATCTGCAGTGGATGTCAAAACAAATCCAGCTACAGAGACGTCTCCATTGGAAGTAGCTTCAAATTCTGAGAAAACGACAGCATTGATGGCAGAAGATGGAAATTCAGCTCTAACTCAAGCTGAACCGGGTGCTACAAAACCTTTACAAGAGCAAGTCAAAAGTGGAAAGGAGAGTCTTTTGGACCTACTTGGTGCAATGAAAGTAGAAGTAACCAACAAGAGGAAGCTAAAAAATCTGAAGACAAACAAAGAGTTTATTTCTCCACCAAAGGCAAGAACACCCCCATTGGAGAGCACTATTAGTATGTTTGAGAAGGCTACAGTAACAGCTACACCACACAGGTAAGAAAGAAGGTGATACAGTGAAAGTATTGGATGTCTTCTATCAATTTCTATCTTTTTTCCCCCCCTGTAGTGAAACACTGACTCCGGAGCTTGTTGCTGCTGCATCTGCTGCTGCCTCAACTCTACCTAATCCCAGCCAGGCAGAGTCTGAGCTTCTCCAGCAATTGCGACAACATGAAACTATTACTGAGATGCAAAAGAAAGGAGATGGGAATAATATTGGGTGGGTTCAGTAAAAATATAATTTTTAAAATTTCCATTACTAACATTTTAATACTTAACAATGCAGTCTAACATGTTTTGTATGGAATGAATTGTTTTGTGTAAACAGAGTCATCATAGCAGAAATGAAGATAGGAAAGAATCCAAATCGATTCAGTGCTCGCCCAGCCAATCAGATCAGGTTTGATGACGATGGACGAGGGTATACACATGAAAGAGGAATCACTGGGGAACTGGATAGTGTTCGAAAAAGGTATAATTTGAAATCTTGAACTTGGACTGACATTTTTCAATGTATTTTTAATATTTTTCTTATTTTATCAGAAGAAACCTGTTTACAGCAAAGAGATTGAACATTTTCTCTCCTTCAGAAGTTACTGTTGAGCCCACTGATGGTAAGGTCCAATTAACTTTTCAGTGTAATGCTTTATTATATTTCATAATTTGTACAAAATATTACAAACGCACTGTTATACATTTAGCACGGCCGACTCTATGGGATATGGATTTTACACACCAGTTATCCACTGTGACCAATCAGATGCCTCGTAATGGTTTTGAGGAAATGATCCAGTGGACCCAACAGGGGAAACTGTGGCAATACCCCATTGACAATGAAGCTGGTAAACAATAAACAAAAAAAAATACATAATTTGATTGGTAATATTCCTACAAAGTTTAAATGGATTTTCTTCACTGCTTTTTTATATCCACAGGCCTTGAAGAAGAAGCCAATGTACCATTTCATGAGCATATCTTCTTGGAGAAACACTTGGAAGAGGGCTTCCCACGTCAGGGTCCTATCCGTCACTTTATGGAGCTAGTGGTTGTTGGGTTATCCAAAAATCCACACCTGACAGTCCAGCAGAAGAAGGACCATATCTTCTGGTTTAAAGACTATTTCTGCCAAAAAGAGGAGGTACTTAAAGAGGACGATGTATATTTAAATTAAAAGTTGATTGTTTGACAGTTTGTGAGATACTAAACATGGATGTTTTGTTTTTTACATCACTCATCTGTCATTATGAGCTATAGATTGTTGAAGTAAATCATGAAAAAAAAAAACATCTGGAGGGTTGCAAAGTTGTGAAATAAGATGTCGTGGTCTTTTATAGTTTATACTGCATATTAAAGTAGAACACCATAGTATAATTATACAGAAAACATGGTATTTCCAAAGAGTCCCAGTAGGGGG
Organism: Lesueurigobius sanzi; assembly: GCA_900303255.1. NCBI lineage: Eukaryota > Metazoa > Chordata > Actinopteri > Gobiiformes > Gobiidae > Lesueurigobius > Lesueurigobius sanzi. Next base: position 26,166 of record OMNZ01015596.1, on the reverse strand, counting down.
AGTATGCCAGCTGTGGAGATTTGGTGATATGTTCAAGGTCCGTTAAGGGAGTTCGATAAATACACAACTTCAGGTGTATCAACTCCACTTTTATCTCTTTTATATATAGAAATATTTTGTATTTTTACCAAAGCAAATTGATTTGTACCAACGAGAATGATTTTAATGTTATTTCTCTTGATGAAATAACTAATCTGGTCAGAAATACTCAGAAGTCGTACTTGCTAATGAGACCGTGAAGGCACCAACAGACCCTGACAAAGCGCCAGAGTTAAAGGCTGGTATGAACTTGTGGCTGAGTTCAGATTCAGAACCGGTGTAGTGTGACAGCCTTTAGTTTTGCTTAACGTAGGACTGGACTCGCCGATGCTGTTGTTCACCACCACAATAATAGTCTGGTTTTACTCTGAGTTGACATGGCTGAGAGACCACCAGGACATGCTCAGCCAGTAGAAGTAGACGCTGACTTTGAGCCTCTTTCTCGCCCGCGCTCCTGCACCTGGCCGCTACCTAGACCGGAGCACCTCGACCCGGGGAGCACCAACACATCCTCCCCTGCCCCGTCACTACATCAGGACCCCACTGGGAACGGAGAATACGTCAGTAACCTCGCTTTACTAGAGGAGGACTACGGCGAATACACGGACCAGAAGTCACCCGTGCCTTGCAGTGACTATCAGGGAAGTCGCATCCTACACCATCCTCCTCCTCCTCCTCCTCCACAGCAGCTCCAAGGCCCGCATGTACAGGCACAGCAACAGGTGGCTGCTCCCGGCACACCTTTGGGTAGCGCTTGCGCCATCAGCCAGAGGAAAGGTAGCTCGTCCCGCCGTAACGCCTGGGGGAATATGTCCTATGCTGACCTCATCACCAAGGCCATAGAGAGCTCACCTGAGAAGAGACTGACGCTGTCACAGATTTACGACTGGATGGTCAAAAGTGTGCCCTACTTTAATGATAAAGGGGACAGCAACAGCTCGGCCGGATGGAAGGTGAGTGAATGCACAAAGGGGATGCTGAAGGTAAACGTCTCATTTACAGAAACATGGAGAAGGTTATAACTCGTGTTTATTTACTCTTGTGTAGGTCATTTGTAGGTTAGTTTTGTTAACTGTATAAGAACATTATAGAAGCTTATCACTCGTGTTCATCCTCATTTTCTACACCTACCAGCAGCTCCTATATTCACAAAATAAATCATCCCAACACCCAGAGTCGAACTGTGCTGCTTGTGGTCCTAATACTGTATGGGTATGTCTGAATAAGTGCCTTGAGAATGGCTACAATATCTGGGCAACAGCACCCAATTCTTTCAAAAACCTTTAACTGTTAATAATATAATATCCATCTCCTTATCCTTCTGTGTAGGTTCTCAGTCGTACAGGAGTTGTCCATCGTAGGCAGATTCTTCAGTCTTCATCTGTACAGATGAACACTGAAGAATCTTTGCCAACAATTATCCTTGTGATTGTTATTCATTCATCTTTCTCATTATTGCTCATAAACACCCAAATGAATACAAATACACAAGTGTTTATGTAGACACATGGTGAACATGCTTTGCCTGAGTAGCCATACTCCAAAGAAAGTGTCAGTGAGTGGAGGATAATGTCAAACATCCTCCATTCCTGAGCCGTGTGCTCATATCTTTGTCCCTGTCTTCAGTTTCCTCTGCGGATGCCACAGTCAGAGGAATCTGCTCCGAGTCCCATCACTTCCTCTTTGACCCTTTAGGCCCTTACTGCAGGATTTTGTCCATAAATTCACTTCACACAGTTCCAAAGAATTTGTTTCTTTAAGAGGAATGCTGTTGCCAGTTTGATAAGCTTTCACAAAACAAAGTATTAGATTAATTTCACTTCATGTTGTTAGCTCAATTTTATTTCATCATTAATAATCTTGGCTAGTCCATTGGTACACTTGACGATTGAGCTCTGCTTTCTTTTCTTTCCTTCTTTACAATTGTCCACACTTCACAATGTAATGAACTCGTTTTTATCAGTATGGGCATGCTTTGTGATCCTTTGAACCCGCTTATAGTTATTTTTACTCTTTCCTGTTAAAAAACATCACAGTCGCTCCACAATGAACTATGATGCATTTCCTGCTCCTGGATGGAAAACAGTGCCATGTGTTAACATACTCCACCCTCGGCACACCAGGCTCAGCCTTGGAAACTGCGCATCCAATAAAAGGTTTTGTCGCACTAGTTGTTTCATACCCACTGTGCTTGAGTAAATATCACTTAATAAAGTTTATATAATGTTTTTGATACCACATCCTTGAAAGCATGGATCTGATGCTGGGAGGAGGGAGTTGACTTTGAACATTTGTGATTTCAAAGCTCCACCTCAGAAACTGGCAATGGCCTAAGGGCAGGGCCAGGGCACCCTTCCTGAATCTGTCAATCCATGACATGAGAAAAGTTCTGAGGATGTTTTCGAAAATGTGGCATCTTAGATCTTAGAACTGTTGGCGCCTGTACCAACTGGGACGACCAGTTTCCCCAAGGAGAGGGTAGTCTGTTTGTGGTGAACTGCAAAATACTCATATAGCAACAGGAAATGGGACCTCAGTGGGTAATGTTAGCTGTTACCCAAGTAATAACAAAATAATTGTAGGATTTAGTTTTCATAGTTAGTTCAGCCTAAATTACACTGGTTTTCATCTAATTGTATATATATTTTGTGTAAAGTGTCACAATTATATAAAAAATCTATTTTCTTTGTGTATACCTGACAGAAATGTATGCTATATCGGTGCATATCCACAGTGAACTCTGCTTGAGGACACAGACCTATAAAATATGATGTACTTAAAGAAAGAGAGAAGAAAGAAACGGATAACTGCCAGCTATTTGTCTAGGGATCACAAGGTTAAAGAGAGAGGCCTGGGTCTAAGAGGCCCCACTGAGCGCTTGAAGTAACCTCATGAAGAAAGGGAGGCTGGGAGCAAGGGTTTTCTGAAGCATGTCCTGAGGGGAGCCGGGGCACTGTCAGCTGACTGGCGGGACGGACTGCATACAGTCTGCAGATCTACACATGTGTGAGCCACTGGAATCTATGGCATGTGGCCCAGTGCATTGTTCTCAATTCCTCAGTAATAGTAATAACCCCCCACGACTGGTCACATAATGGACTACAAAACTATTATGCAAAATACTAAAAGGGCAGGCAAATGTATGCAATGATGGACGCCATGAAAAAAGTAATCCCTTTTGGAGTGGCCACAGTTAATCATCTGATCACAACTGCACTGTCAGGCTTTTATTTGGCACATTGAATACCTTTTCTAACTCTTTCAATTCATTCTGGCTCAAAGATGGCACTGCCTCATGATCACCTTTTTATTGGATTCTAAACAGGCTCACATTGTTTACAACAGTTTAGTGAGCGCACATTCTTGTTTAAAGCCAGTTTGACATAATATGGTAAAAGTGATTTGCAAAATAAAGTTTTCTGTGTTTGCCTTACTGAAAATGTAACCAGTTTTTCTGTGGTTGTTTACCAATGGCCTCTCTGAACACATCCAATATATGGTCCTTGCCACACTCATGATCCATTGTAGAAGTAGGTCACCGCTCAAATGATTTTTGTCAGCGAAGAAGCCTGTATTCTGCCGAGTAGGTTTCCTTCACACTCAATTTGAAAACTCCGCCCGAGTTATTGAATAAAAGACGGTGCTGAGATGGAGCAGCCTGCACAGGATGACACTGGCAGGAAGTGGCTTGTTCTTTTTACTGTAATCTCGGCAAGCTCATATGTAGTCCACTGCATGACGATGTACAATACCAAAGTGCAGCTATCGCAATGATACAGTGTGTGACTCGGCCTTTGGTGCATTGGTTTAGCAAAAATATCACTGATAATATTATTATTGCAATATTCAAAACATAATAAAAAGAATCTCATGCAGTCCTTGCACTAGGTATTCTAGGTACAGTATAGGGCTGGGCAAAACATCCATTCAGTTTAAAAATTGAGTTGGCAAGTTAAATAGAGTTGATAAAAAAAAAAAAAAAAAGATCCCCTATCCCATACAGTGACAACACATACATTTTGCAATCCTCACTCATCTTCTGCTGTATTGTCCTCTGTAGGATCTTTGTAATGTGAGGTTTAGTGGATTATTTGTTAAAAAGCCTGAAAGGTTTTGTAGCAGTGATGACAACAAGTTGAAGTAGTTGTTTAATTCCAATGTGTTTAAATTGTTCAAGGTTTGTTGATGCACTTTATGTCGAAATAGATATATATTTTGGAAATATTTACAGGGGGCAGTTATTTTGTTTTAAATGGGGCAAAAAATTGGAATCAATCGTGAATCGAGTTTTTCATTTTAAAACCCAGCTCTAGTACAGTATACAAGTGTTTTTTCTTCCAACAACATCCTGTGACCGACCATCTACCAAAGTTCTAAAAAGTCAGCCAATTGGCACTACACAGAGCTGACCCCAAAGAAGTAGTTTACAGTGCAGGAGATAAGCATACTTCCTTATTTTATACTTGGGGCTATGTGACTGATGACCAATTGTTCTACTTGGCATAACATTGACACTTCTCTAGCAGAGGCAACATGGGGGCTGAATACAGCTGAATATATTTCTGGTAACTCTTCATCTTTACTGGTTTCAGTGGCAGGTGGGCTTACATTCTGTCTCATGGGGACAGCACAGTTTGGTGTTTGTGTCATGTTATTGAGCCATGCACTGTATGTTACGGTCTGCACCTGTCCCCTCCTCTGGTCCATGTTGTTTGTTTACTTATGCTGCGACCGTTACAACCAGCCTTATGCTTCAGTAACCAAGAACCAGCAGCTGTGCCACTTTGATTGTTTTGGAGTCAGAGAGGAGGAGCTGGGCTGTTAGCAGTGTCTCTTTGCACTCAGAAATGTATAATTGAAAAGGTCTGCTTGTTATTGGGCTCCATCGAAAAGCCCACAGCACTTTTGGGAACAGCCAACAAGGCGAAGACTCTTGACGACAGAAATAAAAAGTCACAAAATGCCAAATTGTTTCAATAAATTAGATGACTATCAAGGAAACAAAGAGACAGATGATTTAAGCATGCATCTGTCGCATTGTGGTATAATTATTATCAGCATTGGGCAAGTTACTTTAAAATTGTAATATATTCTATTTATTTGTATTACATATTACTGTTGCAAAAATGTAACTGAGTTACACTACTTTGAGTTACTTTTGGCAAAATATAAACTGAAAATAGTGTGTATAATGCCACAGAGAAAAAGGGTAGTCAAAGATTTCCTTTTCCTCAGCCGTATACATTCTGAAGTGTTTTGTTTTGATGACTTTGGCTACATGAGCCTCTTTCTACGACAGTATCCAACTTGATTTGGTGCTGCATCTTATTTGGGGGGAGTTGCACATATAACTTCAGTTACTTAAATTGTTATGACTAATATATTACTATATTTTGTTTAAGTGATATATTATATTCCTCAGTTAATGAAATAAGTAATATATTTCTGTAACTAGTTACTTTTGCAATGAGTTACCCCCAACACTGATTATTATATACAGTATATTAATAGTATTAGTATGTAAACAAAATGTCACACATTTTAACCACTTTAACCTTTCTTGCTAACGGAGAATGGTTCTATCACTATTTACTACCTAACAGCAGAGCTTGTAAATCTCTAACATGACCCATGCGTGTTGTTCTTCAGGTTGCACAGCTCACAGCTATCACAATGCGTTTGGGAAGTCTAGCTTCATTGAGAGACCTTATTAAAGCCTTGGTGTGTCAAAAGAAGAGATGTGTGCAAGGGGCACCTCCTGCATTACTGAGTCTGGGGTGTCTTTTGTTCCCTTTGGGCTGAGGTGAGGTGCGTCCCAGACAAGGATTATCCCAGGCCTGTCCCCAGCCAGTCATGCAGCCCATGATCTATTGTGGTCTGTAATCAAAGGATATATATACATTTGCATATTTTAGGTCTCACATTTGTAAAAAAAAGTTTGATAGTTTAGTTTTGGAGTTTGTATTTCATGTCTCTCTCCAAAAACGCACTCATTTCCTGTAATCACCTAAAGATCGTGAGCATAAAATGGTCTCGATTCAAATGAGTCACCAAATATTTAGCATTTTTCTGCATGTCACACCTCCGCTCCGCTGCAGGATATCCTTTGATTGTTGAGGCTTCTGAGATTGGACCTAACGCATAATCCTCTACACTTCTCAACTTCTCAACCATTTCTACCCCATTATATGCATGCAGATTCTGAGCACAAAGTGAGTGTTCTCCGTGTAGTGAACTCATTGACCCTGGTTGGAAGCAGCAGTGAAAACAGCTCCTACTGTGGCCCTCCCTATGCATGAGTCGAACCCTGTAACCTCTCCCATGCTTTCATACATGAACGGCCACCACATGCTCTTGGAAGATCGGGGCTTCACTGTGTTGCATGTGGTTGTAGTAACAAAAGGTAACCTAGATTGTTGAATCGGTATGTAATGGAATAATTGCCAAAAGCGTAGGTATTTTGCTTTGAAGTACTGTTACTATGTCGAAAGATGGTGCAGAAATGGATCGCAGTAGAGGGTTGTCCCAGAAAGTTGTATAATCTAAAAGGGATGGATAACATGGCTTGCCATACATGTAAAATTAGATGCTTCCTTTTGACTTCAACGCTTTTCTGGAGCTGAATGAACTTTTCATTATTTGTAATATTTTTAACAGGAGTCCATTTATTCCCCGCTGAACTGTGCGGTTAGGGACATCTGGCCTCTCTAAATGCAGGCTCAGCACCAGCCTTCGCATCGCTCTTAAAGGGGATTTCCACACCAACATACTGTATCTTGTGGTCTGATTGTACCCAGCATGCACTTGTCTGATTGCTACCATGGGCTGTACAGTATATTATGTGCTGTAAGAGGTTCTTTCTTCACCTCTCGGCCAATGTGTTTTTCTTCCTGTAAATTTGACCACAGGAGGCGCCCCCAAGGTCCATTTTAGATTTCAAAACATGGCATTAGGGAAAATGGACGGAATACCACTCGAGTTGTGCACTTGGCACTTGTTAGTTTAGGGACCATTAAAAGCATGAAATAAAGGCACTTCCTTGTTTAAGGGATTTTAGAATTAGCTTAAGAAATGAGCGTGTTTTTGAGAACGCCCTGTGTTTTCTTATAGGTATTTCAAAACAAAAAGTATAGTCAAAGCCACAGTAAGCCTTTATGAATTCATAACCAAGGCCAAACTGACTTCAAATCGATGAACAACACATCACCTGTTTTGAACCTTCTGTCCTACATGTGCTCAGAATGGGGAAAAATTTGAATATAAAGGAAATGCCCCATAGTGAGCTGTAAACTCCCAATCTTTGAAGAAGTTTCTCATTGCTTCATTGTTTTCTCATGTATAGGACCAATATATTGTTATTTTATCATGTCTTTCTCATTTGATTTTGTTGCTACAGTAAAGCACCTGACTTGTTGTAAGGGATTTGTTTTGCTGGACATTTGGCCTTTAACTGTGGTCAGCTTACAGGCTTATCTCTTTCACTAATATTTATGTACTGTAAATGACACCTCAGATCCCATCTATCTACTCATTCCAGCCTGCGTCAGTGGTGAGCAGTGGAAAAACTTTGGTAGACAAAATATTATGAGAGAAGGATATCGACATGCGCAGACATCCTGTTCATCTGTTGCCTTCACTTCACTCTCTAACCTTGTGTGAAAAATGATTAGTGTTTCCCTGACTGTATATATACTGTACAGTCAGCCCAGAAGTGGACTGACCTTGATGACCTAAACAATATTACCATTTAGCCAGAAATGTACTGTAGTTAGCAGTCTCAAGTCTGTTTTCTGTAATTCGAAAAATAGGGAGGACCGGCGATCCCTTGAAGGGCATTCTTGGAAAAAAAGGGAAGTTCAATTCTATAAATAATGTTTTGATTTGCAGAACTCCATCAGACATAATCTGTCCCTGCACAGTCGCTTCGTGCGTATCCAGAACGAGGGCACAGGGAAGAGCTCCTGGTGGATGCTGAACCCTGAAGGAGGAAAGAATGGGAAGTCGCAGCGACGCAGAGCCGCCTCTATGGACAACAACAGCAAGTTCACGAAGAGCAGAGGACGAGCCACCAAGAAAAAAGTATGACCTGAACTGGAATAACCTCATAATTTACTGTTATAATCCAAACGGTTTTCTCCAAGCTCATCAGAGTATGCTTTGTTCACTCTGCAGGAGGAGACACTGTTCTTCACATTACACCATTGCAAATTACTTTTTTCATATTACTAACTTACTAGTTAGTAAAATAACTATAATTAGTAATAAGTAAGTTATTTATTAGTAAGTTATTAATAATTACTAAGTTATTGCAAGCAAGTTGGTAATAACTACAGAATGCAGAAGATTACACAGAAGATAATCTGTATCTTGATGAATAAATCTGCCTTGAGACCAAGTAAAAGTTATAATACTACAGTAGAGGTAGTAGTGGTAGTTTTCATGAAAGTATCAGTGGTAGTAAAATAATTTGGGACTATATTTGGGGCTTTATAAATACAGTTTTGATTGATTGATTGATTGATTTGCAGCAGTTTAATGCAGTAGTAGTTAAGTTTGGACTTTGATTAAATGTGTATTTCTGCTTCTGCAGATGAATTACTTTTATTATTTACCTACAACTACAGCGGTTTTATTTCAGCTCTAATTTGTCATTATTGTTCTCACAGATAGTATTTTTGACATTTTTTCATGTTTTTTTTTCAGATGGCAGTAGCTGATTTAGTTGACAGCAGTTCCCACAGTCCCTCCCCTCAATACTCACACTGGCTTGGAAGCCCTCACTCCCAGAGCACCGAAGACCTAGATTCTTGGAGCACCTTTCGGACCCGAACCAGCTCCGACGCCAGCACCCTGAGCGGCCGCAGGTCCCCTTTCCCCTCTGAACAGGACGAGGCGGTGGAGCCTGACCTGCACATGGGCTACAACGTGGGGCCCAAGTTGACCCCCACGCTGCCCCGGCTGTCAGAGGTGACGGGGTCCATCGCTCAGAGGGGATCAGAGCGTGTCATGGAGAATCTACTGGACAACCTCAACCTCTTGTCACCGCAGAATTCCCAACTGGCATCTGACTCGGCGCATACCTCGAATGGCGCCATGCTTCAGAATAGCCCGTTCTCTTCCTCCCACCACAAGAGCATGCACAACCAGGTGAAGATGACCCCTCTGCTCCCTGTGCGCATGCAGGCGAACAAGGCTACTTTCGGGGCTTACGAGAACAGCTATAACTGCCCCCCCGGCCTCCTTAAAGACATGCTAACATCAGACGGAGAAGCTGCAAGGGCCTCTTTGAGGAGAACTGGTTGCTTGTTGCCACCGTACAATCACCACAGTCCTATTGGGGCACACAATATGCTACCTCCTTCTCAGCCAATCCCCCAGTCTCACCAAAGCCCTATACCCTCGCGAGACCTGAACACCTGCAACATGATACCGCTCACTTGTTTGACTAGTGTACCAGTGGGGCCTCCTCGGATGTCCCAGTCAACACACAGTAACAATTTTATGGCGAGTAGTAAAAGTAACGGCTACACTGAGCTGGCCCTGGCGCATCCCCGCGGACATCACCAGGAGAGGCTGCCCAGTGACCTCGATAACATGTCCATAGAGAGGTTTGAGTGTGATATGGAGTCGATCTTACACGATACATTGATGGATGGGGGAGCGCTGGATTTTCTCTTTGAACCAGCAGGGGAACAGGGCTTTCCCCCCAGAGGGAAAAACACTACACATAGCTGGGTGTCAGGCTAGGTCTTGTCGTGATCTAGTGTCCCATAACAAGCGATGTCCCGCTGCCTACTCATATTCTGTATTAATACCATCCTTCCCCCACTTTTCTATAGCGAGGGAATGTGACTAGATCAAGTAAATGCTGTCAAACTTTTATGTCTGTATGCAGATTTATTGTACTATGCCAAATACATTTAGTGACTGTATAATCAGCCAAGATTTGGCCAAAGTATTTTATCTTTTAATACATCTGTGATATTCAAAGGAAAGTGCCATGTGACTCATTTGTAAATACTTTTTAGTGATCTGCTTTTGTAAATGTGTTTGTGTCAGTATCCAATAAATTACTAAATATTGTATTGTGCGCTTTTGCCATAATGAACTGTTTACAAAAGTTCAAAGTGTATACTAAACACTTACCTCAATGTTTTACCTCTGAAATGCAGAGAGGGATTGTTCTGCCATACTGGATTCACAGAGTACACTGTAATGTAACCACTATAGACTTTTGTGATGCATGTTATAGTTTATTCAAACATTTTGTTTTTGTACTCTGAATATGTGTAATGTGTTGAGTTGTAAATAATACTTATGAAGGGGAGACACTGCAGGTAAAACATTTTCAGATTTTTGGCCAAATTTCTCTCTAAACATATAAACCTGGAAACAAATAAATGACCTAATATTTACAAAAGGAGTGTAATTATTCACTCATTCAACGTTTCTCCATAGAACCACATGGGAAACTGCAACTTCAATGACCATTTTCTAAAAGTGCATTATTCTCACATCGTGGCGACAACCTTTCCACTTTGGGAGCGCCTACAGACTGCAAACTTTCCAGTCGTGGACTGAACAATATTCTGAAGGTTTTTCTCAGAGGGTTTTTTCAATATTGAACCACAAAAACAAGGGCAAATTAGAATTGTTACACATGTATTTACTATCTATATAACTATCTCATTCAAAAACTAAACAATGTATCCAAATCTTTGTGACTAACTTCAAAAAATGAAAACATTACATTTAAACCTGGCTCTATCCATTAGTTAGATTTCATCGCCAACAATATAGGCAATTTTTATGGTTAAAATGCCTTAAATATAAAAATGAAAATATAAAATTACAGTAAATATGCAATACTTTTTCTCCTATTTATGCCATTAATATAAAGCAAAAGTTTCAAATTAATATCACTCCATGTTTTTCCCCATTCACCTGCAGTGTCTCGCCTTAATACATTTTTCATTCTGTGGTGTCATACTGTTAATTGCTGTCATAAAAATATTTCTTAACCAGATTCAGTCTATGCACATGTTCTCTGTAATATGGTTTTCAGGTTCCAATCTGAAAAGAAGTTGTCAGTACAGTGCATTGCACTGATGGGCCCACTCCAGATTATTATTGTTAATATTTATTTTTAAACACCTCCTAATATCAGCTCTTCTCAGTTAACATCAGCGAAGGTTGGTTGTCAAATGAAACAGTTCAGAACCAATATCCATAACTTTGGTCAAAAAGAGCAACAACGGAAAATTCTGTTATTTATGTGTGTATTCTTAATCTAATCAAAAAGTTCAAAAGTTGATTTTCTTTTTATTACATGATAATACCATGAGACAGATGTATGGACTTTCCAAGACACACGCATTTGTATCAAAACAAGAGCTCCATCTGCAGGACAAAAACGGAAATGTTTTCTTTTTCATTATAAACAAACGACTGTGGAGAAATTCTGTCTGCAGTGTGAATTTACTAGGTAATGGTTACAGAACTAGGCTTACATAAAACAAAGGGAAAATAAAGATTGAACTATTACCTGTGTTGTGCACAATAATGTTTATATGGCCATAAAATAAATAACAGCCTCTCAAGTTATTTAGTTGCATGAGCAACAATTTATTTACAACTATAAGATAGTGATAGCATCTAGTAGACATACTGTCAGACAGTAGCTTATTTTACAGATAATTACAAATATAGGCTTTATTGCAAGTTTCCGTGCAAATAATAAAGTGCAAAGCATCAAAGACCAGAAACAGCAGCATCAGCAGCAACTTAAAATGATTGTAAAAGGAATCATATGCATTGTTGTTTGCACAGGTGCATTTTTATACTATACTTGTGCAAGTGCAATTATTACCTGTCCCATTCAGACTGCACATCTAATTAATCACAGGTCTTATCCGGTTTCATCTCATGTATGATTCACAGAAGCAAATCCATCCTAATCATTGTCCATTTATACTGTTATTTTGATATAGGGGAAAAAAGCTACATACATGTACCCAAGTGCATAAAGGCAGTGTTAGAGCCATTATTAACTCAACTTTGTGTTTTACAAGCTTTGCACCCACCTGAATGTTACAATACAGTATACCTATGTAGGCATTAAAGATTAGACAGTGTAACATATATACAGTTACATAAAACCAACATATAGCATAGTTTTGACCTAATTTCCTATTCTACTTGGGTTTAATACTCCTCTGATGCTTGTTTTCAAAACTATTTTAGAATTTGGTTAGTATTTTTGGAACAAACTGAAATCATGATACTATTAAAGGCAGCACCCCAAATGTGTCATCTTATCAACAATCTTTCACTCAATGGCTTCATTTCCTTGGTAACACCATTTAATTTATCCATGACAGTAAATTGGGATATTTCATTATTTTTTACTAAAGACTTAAAATGTACTTTATTGATTCAGAAGGCGCAAAAGCAAAGAAAGTGACAATACTAGCAATATTAACCATTGACTTGACTTGACACTTATTGCAGAGCAGATTGGGAGAATTCCTGTAAATAAAGATAACATATTAATAACAGTAAGGCCTTCCAGATGCTGCACTGTATGTACTTACTGTGATGCACAGCTAAGCTGTTCTCCTTCCAGCTGGTGCCCTGGTACACCCTGCATGTGTAGGTCTTGGGGGTCTCATCAGCCAGTGGAGCCCAGGTGAGGCGGCACAGGTTGGGATAGACCAGGCTCACATTGCTCCTCCTGCGGTCCTCCACATTCACATAAATGACCTGATTTGGGACAGTGGTGCCCACCAGCCGACTGTCCTGTCTGTACTCACAGTATGGGCCTGGGATCTGGTAGGTGGGAGGAAATTCACAGTCCACTCTCACGTTTCGCTCCAAATATGTCAGACAGGGGAACATCTGAGGCCCACGAGGAGTGAACAGGAATGTAAACAAAGAGCTCACTGTCAGCAATGAGAAGACCATGGTTAGTGGAAACAAAATCTGACATCACCAAATTACAGACAAAACTGTTAGTCTATGTTATGTTATTATGCAGATATTAAATGGTAGGCTTAACATTCACCTAAATGCAATCTCAAATATAGCCAAGATCAGCTCTCATTGAAAAATCTTCATGGTAAACTGAATACTAAAGGGCAAAATGTAAACCCATATCCGCAACATCAGGCTACACTGCGCCATATGTACTGTGCCCAGTGGGCACAAAGCTAAATGTCTATCTCTTCAGATCAGAGATATTTTAAAGAATTTAAAAGTGTGAGGTACATTTTGAGAGTATTTAAAAGTGAGAGGTACATACTGTGGGTCTGGGTCTGCTGTGTGATCTGAACGTTCCCCAAAAGGAGACAGGCTGCGGAGAACAGGTGCAGCTCCATGGCGAAGAGCATCGTCCGATCAGTGACAGAGGCGCCCGCTTTGACCTAAGAGAGTTCACAACGGGACAGCATCCCCAAGTTACCAAACAATAGACAGCAACCAACACCTTCAACCATGGCAAGGCTAACCATGCAACATAGCGAGGTACTAGCCGACTGCAGTGACCGGGCCTGGATGTGCGGTCCAGTCTGCTGTCAATGCAGCAGCGGAAGACTACGCCCCTGCGGTGACTTTGCACTGCGGTAACGGAGGACGCGTCTGGACATGTGCGCGTTCATGACAAAGTTGGTCGGCCAGGTCTCCTCCTGTAGCTAATTACCAGAACATGGACAAGACAATTCATGGGGCTTACCTGATAATGCCTTATTGCTATTGCTCTTGTAAATTGTGCGCGGTGAAAAAACCTGCGACACCTCAGTTTGACAGCGCTTCTATTGCCAGATGCTCTAAAAAAAAATATGTGCTCATTTTAGACCAAATGACGCACAATTTCCTGGTCCAAGAGTCTAATGGGGAGCCATTGCTACATAGTAGTCCTCAAATAACATTTAAACATTTTGTTCTGTTATATTTAACATTATTCTATTTGGATTATAGGCTAATTATAGGCTAATTTAGTGTAAACTCAAAACACAAAACACAAAATTGCATTAAATCCGTAGCTAGAAATCCCAACCACCCAGCTCTCAACCATAGACTTTTTTAAGGTTTTGGGATCATGCCAAAAATGATACCTTGCTCTTCAGAAGGGAAGAGCAAGGTCCCCCTCTAGAGGATAACGCTAGAACTGCATGACATAAAATATTCCAAATGAAGAAATCAATGTTTTTGGTTACATGAAAAGGAAAGGTCGTTGCAGAGGCCTCCACTGCTACTGCATTTTACTGCATTATTTTACAGTCGACCTATAGCCTAGTTACATTGCTCATCTAGACGCAAATTAACTTGTATACATTTAGTTATACTTTTAATTTGACTAACTTTTCCCCACTTTGCAACTAAAATGTTATTCATTGTGACTGAGTTTCCACCTATGGCCGTGATGCCAATGGGAAAAACACAGGTCTCCATATAGTGAGCAAATGACCTTCACAGACTGTAGCATCCGCACAGAGCTGTGGTGGTCCGGAGTGAAGGGGGTCGCTGTGGCTCCTCTGCAGTGGTTCAGCAGCAGCCTCCAGCAGAGGAGCAGCGGGATGCAGAGCAGCTTTTGGCACTGATCAACACTCCTGCCACAGCCCCTCTCACAGACACCTCAGATTAGATTATATACACTTTATGGATACAGTCTATTTAAAATGCAGTTTCTACAGTGTCCTCCTGCAGCGTGAGAGTCCCCTGAGACTGATCCTCCAGCTCAGCAGCTGTCCAGGAAAGACCTTGAGAAAATAAATGAGCTTTGGGGATGAGAGAATACAGTAAAATACAGCAGGAACTTAGTCAGTGTTATATCACAGACAGAAAAATATGAAACAATTTGAAAAACTTATATTGTGTCTGTTTTATGGTGTTCATTTTCTAACGATGAGAGCAATAATACACTTCTATTACTTTGCAAAAGCAGCATAATGTTCTTTTTCTAATCACAAAATATAAAGTTGAGATAATCCAGCTTCAGGGGTAATTTTCCCTATGACTGCTAATAAAGGAAAAAGGAAATTTAATTTTATGTTCCTCCTTCAAACTCATCTCACTGATAAGTTCAGGTACTGATGTATAAACTTGTTTGTTTATTGCAAAATACATCAATGAAGACCTGATATTTTTTTTTTATTTCCCTACAAGATGCTATTGAATGCCAATATGACAAGAATTTGAAGGCTTTTTAAGTGTCAATTGCACAGTCAAAACCATCCTTCAGGTTCTTTCTTACTGATGTTCTATCAAAGCTTTGTGTATAGACATGTAACCTGTCTCCTCTCTAAAACACAGGCTACAAATCAATACATATTGCTTATACAATAGTAAGAAATGTCCCCAAAGTCCAGTGGCGCTGCACCGCCCCCTCCTGCTGCTCTGTCCCCCTCCCTTTCTGTACTCCCTTTTCTTCTATAAGCCGACCTCTACTGTATCCAGCCCTGGCATCACACTGCAGACACGGAGGAGCTCAAACGGCATCTGTCAAGGTAAGAATCCTTTCACTACTGACGCTAAACTGGGGAATGGCTGATAGTTTAGCAGTGATTTCTGCCATTGGTGCACAGGTCTCGGATTCTTGTACTTCTGCAGAGTGCTAAATACTGAAGTCAGCACTAAAGCAAATGTTTGAATGAAGGCAACAGAGAGTTTAGGTCAAAATTGTAGCAGTGAATAAGATTTTATTTCTGAGAAACTGGAGTAAATAATTATTGTTGTCAATTGCTCTGTATAGGGCAGGTACTTACAGTAATCTCTGAAGATTTGCATCAGAACGGCTCACACGTCTTACGTTTCTGTAATGCAATCTGCTCTTAGATAAATCATCGTTTAGACATTCAGAGAATAACAAATTCAGTTTTCTGTGTGTAGTAAATGGCTTGTCACATGAACTACTTTGTTATTATTTTAAGGGTATTTCCTGAGAATGATCCTTCTGATCACTGCATTATTTTTTGGTAAGATCATTGTTGGATTTATCTATCCCATCTTATCTTCATAACAATGTCTTGTGTTAAGGATTAAACAGGGGCCATCCATTTGTACTATATCCCACAGGATTTGCCTCAGCCCAGAAGGTGATACAGTTGGCCTACTGCTCGATAGATGAGCACCACCTCAGGATGGACTGCAAATACAGCGTTCCTGCTGAGTCGTCAGAAGTCTACTGCAAGTACACTCAGGGTGAGAGGCTCTTTGACACAACTTTTCCCAACGAGGAACAGCACGCTCCATGGAGGACCCGCGCCAAAGTGCGCCTGTTCCCTGGAAACATCTGCAGATTTCTGTTTAAAAGCCTGCCCAATGGCAAGTCCAACTTCACATGCAACATTAAGACACCAGAGTCCAACATGGTATCCAAGACATCGGTGGTAGAAAAAAGTAAATACAACATTAGTATGACATATTTGCCATCTAAAATAAATCTCAATTATATGTTATTATTCTTTGCAGGACTCCTCCTGCCTTGCTCATCCTGGAGTGTCCTGTTACAGAGCTGCAGTGGTCCACTGTTGACCTTGATGGCACTACATATGCTCCTGGGAATTAACTGGCTTTAAACAAGGTGCCAAACTGCTGCGTAGGTGAATATTGCACCACTAATTCAGCAAGGCCTTTCAGACACTTCTGAAGATGTGTTTTTGCACAAATGACAATAATATGATAAACTGGGTGATGGCACATTACTGTATATTTGGTATGTCATATTCTCTATTCATATTCTCAGTTATATGCACTGAATAATAAGCACATATATACTATGTACTATTACTGTATGTAGAAAACCAGTGAGTTGTGTATGGGGCAACTCAAGCATATGGTTTATTCGAACAAAAGCATGCCATAGTCTAATTCTGATTCAATGTGATGATGCCCTCAATGTTACAGATAGGAGTGATTCAGGTTTAATTAATTATAAGCAAAAAGCTCAGTATGAAAAATGTACCAGCTTTACAGTTAATGACTTGTCAGCACAAAAAATGTGCAGCTTAGCACAAGTATCTGTGATTCATTAGGTTTCATCACCATTTAAAATGTCCCCTGCGTCTCCTGTTGTGTGCCAAATAATGAGAGCAGAGCAGGCAGCCTTATGCCACACATATCTGCTGGACAAGAGGTACTATTATCTAAAAAGCAAGTTACAAAGAAGAACATTACAACAGTTAAACTCTGCATGCATAAGCAATAAAGTTCTCCGCAAAGAGGATGCTGCGTATGGTCCTATACTACTGCAAAAAAGAGACCCTTAACACCTCTCCTGTTACTTGTGCCTGAGCCATACCACAGTCTGTGGATATACACAACTAGACACAGGCTGTATAGACTATCATGCTAATCTGTTGTTTTTTTGTCACTGATATCATAAGGGATTTATACTATTTATAGTTGAATAGAAGGTAGCCAAAGCACAATCATTTACTTGCACTGCTTTACTATGTACTGTACAATGATAATAAAACAAAAAGAACTGCATTAAACACGTTTTGTTTTCTTCTTATCCGCAAAAATATGTTTTTTGGCCAAATTATTTATTTATTTTTTACCAAATTTAGCTTAGGCTTAACACTACATCAGGTTATTCTGTTAAAATAAAATTGCTATAAAAATGTAGTTTATTTTAGATTTAGCCTAGAATATCATTAAGTTCATTGAGCAAAAGGTAGCCTACATGTACATGTGAGTAAAACATTACTGTTGATTCAAATTGCCTTCAATGAATTGCCTTATATCTTATCTTAAGAATTCATTATGTTAATGTTGTATGGTGCTTTCTTTGGAAATATAGCCTGAGAGGTTTCACATTATGATTATTTTTCTTTTCCTGTCCTGATGCACGGTCAGTGGAGTTTCTGTACTGATTTGGCCCATGTTTGGCCCTGTGCCTGTGTTTGAGAATGAAGTGACGGGGCCGTTTAACCAGTTTTTCCACTCCTCGTGCAGAACTGCAGAACTCACCTGAGAGCGCGGCTCTTGTTACCGGAAGTCACCGCCCTGTTGTCACTCCGCTCTCCACAGGTGATACTGACTGGTCACTGCAGCAAACCTCTTCAACTGGGAATTTAAACGTAGGGAAACGACACACTTGTGCGAGTTTTCGACGCTAAAACGATCCCAGTTTGCCTTAAAAGTTGTGAAAAGAAGCTCGGTGATTTAGAGCGCACCAGCGCGTCGACATGTTCGTGGGACTGGTTTCGTTGGCTTTGTTCTGCTACACTGCAACCGGTGAGTCACTGAAATAAATGAATAAAACGCTTTGATAGCTTATATTTAAGTATCATCAGTTTATATTGTACTGTATAACATAAAAACTGTTCTAATGATTAATTAAACAGTTTTCTTTTTTTTTCTTTTTTTTTTTTTTTAATGTAGGCCTTGAAGTGCGCACTGCTGGCAGGCAGTGGTGGTGCTTCCTGTTTTACACGATTTAATTTCTCTCATGAATCAAGATTACATTTTCATTTATGAAGACATTTTTTGGCCCCTGGTTTTATTAGCCTACTCATTGTATTATTATAACACATGGGCGACACTTTTGTAACACATGGGATATAGGCTTTTTTCTTACTCGGACCCTTCATTTGAGTGGCAATGAGTTGCTGTGTTCAAATGTGGTTTCAGTGTGACTCAGTGACTTGGCTCTTACTGAAGCTGTTTATCAGCGCATACCTGAAACTTTCACAACATGCAAACAAGGGAGTCATGGAGTCCTGGTTTCATTTTACACTGCCTTATCTTAAATATGCGCGTGTCCAATCTGCAATAAACACCTGTTAGAAATGCCTGCATTTAAACCAAAGCCAGTGACGTCCCTCAGGCAAATGTTAATGTAGTAAATCGGAGAATGTTTTCAGTGGTTTGTGACTGTCCAAGAGTTAATGATTTATCCGTCTTGCTGCTGTGAATCCCCCTTTGAGCAACAACTGAGTCAGAGAATCTCTCTGATAGGATACCTATATCCCTCTCACCACACACCAGTTTGTTATTCTTTAAGTTGCTCAAACTGTGTTGTGTGTACCACCAGTCAGGGTCATTCTGAGATGCCTCAGTTATGCATCTTAAGTAAAGTATTTTTGTGCCTATTGTATACCCAGTTTGGTCCTGATTTAATCCAGATCTAGGCCTTTTGGTTCTTGGAAGGTTGTATCTTTTATTGGGTGGTACTTGGTGTGAAAAGTTTAAAAACCAATGGTTTAAGTCATTGCTGCAGTGGTTTTACTATTTATTGCTAAAGAAGGACCTGTCAAGAGCCTTTCCCTATTACACTGCCTACAAATGGAACCAAGTCCAAAGACTTTTAAGAATTAACTCTCTAGTGCCTCTCCCTCATCTGCAAACATAGATGTACTTGTTTTAACTGAAGTTGAAAAAGTTTTTTTCTTTCTGTTGTATTCTTATACTCTGCTATAAAACAGGGCACTCATAAAAAAAGAGTCTTGTACTGTCATTGGGCCTTCCTTCTATAAATAAAGATAAATTAAAAAAAAACATTAATACTCTACTTTCTAGAGTGAAATGTCAGCACTGACGGTTGCGTGACATGTTTCAGCCTGACACCAGTTCAACCACCTTTCTAGAAAAGTTGGTTGGTAATGTATTGGTAGCGAATAACAATACA
Organism: Lesueurigobius sanzi; assembly: GCA_900303255.1. Taxonomy (NCBI): domain Eukaryota; kingdom Metazoa; phylum Chordata; class Actinopteri; order Gobiiformes; family Gobiidae; genus Lesueurigobius; species Lesueurigobius sanzi. The sequence goes on along the minus strand of OMNZ01015596.1, from coordinate 6,497 downwards.
CTTATTTCTTTGATGGTTGATGTATGAATGGTGAAATACTCATTGGTTAATGGTACCATTGCTTTTCCAGATGTGTCTGCTTTTTCAGTAACTACCGCAAATGCAAATGTGCAAGTCAAACAAAATGAGGGTAAGTACTTGACTTTTGTTTTTTTGTTTTTTTTTACATTTAGCAACAGGTTTTCTGTGTTCTTGTTTCATCAGGTGTCGATCTTTCATGCCAGTTCTCAGCGGACTTTGGTACTGATGCGAGAGTAGAGTGGAAATTTAAGGACCTCAAAGGCTCACAGACGTATGTGATCTTTGATGGAAAACCTACAGGTGAAAGGATTCATTGTTAAATATAAGATTATTATAGATCACAATTTGCTTCTCATTTAAACTGATATAAATTTTTGAAAAAAAAAAAATATATATAGCTTTTACTAGTATGATCCATGATGAACATCGACCTCACCGATTGAATGCTTTTCACTAAACAAAATTTAACAAAAAAATCTTCAAAACTAGATGCTGTTACTTTCAAAGAATTGGTTGTTGAAAACCTGACATTTAATATTTCAATAACAATGTTATTACGATATTCTGTGCACACACACACTTCTCTAGTGAGTTTTTTGTTTTACCAGCAATTACAGGTGAGTGGTGAAACATTTCGTTATTGATTTAGTCGTAGTAATCCTTTTGCGGACTAAAATCAAACTAAAACTAAATAAAAATACTTTTTGTTGCTATTGATAATATGACTATGGCAGATCACCAGATGTGATCGAGGTGTGCAACATTCAATATTTTTAGTAGTTTCAACATGTTCCATTCAGTTGAAACACAAATCATTAATAATTAGTTTTTCTGGAAATTCAATTTGTTGAAAAATAAATGATGAATGAAGGCTCCAAATGAATACTACATCAGAACCAAAATTGGGCTAAAATGGAAAAATTTCAATTTCATTATGTATGACTTTGTGATATATTGTGGCTTCTTGCAAAGTGAATATTGCAATACATTGTTGCGTCCTACTCTGAACCTGCCATATAAATCTTTTAATTTCAAAAACCTTCTGTGAAATTATTTGTCAGGAAGGATGTTGAACGGTCCAGTAATTACAGCAATATTTATCATGAACTAGGTAAAAATAAGCATTTTGAATAGAATGGAAATACACTATTAACTGCAGGTTCTTTTATTGTGATGTGTAGTGAACGCAGTCCAGTGCACAGCTCTACATCAACATATCAATTTAGAATTTTGAATGTGTGTCATTCCTGTCTGATTTGTTAACTTTGACTACTCCTGCAGCGCCATATGCGAGCAGAGTGACACCGTATGGCAGCAATTTGAGATTCAGTAAAGTCACTGACAAGGATAACGGAGACTACGACTGTGAGGTCTCTGGAAAAAGCCAATTTGGAGAGGTCAGAGTGAAACTCACTGTGTTGGGTAAGAGCATTTATTGGATGTGCAGAAGATCTTAAATGGTATGATGTACTGAAAACGTTTGGTTTGCTAGTGCCCCCAGGTGTTCCAGTGTGCAGAGTGCCCACCTCTGTGACAACAGGAAATCCAGCTCTGCTCTCATGTCGGGACAATGTTGGCTCGCCTCCTCCAACCTACGAGTGGTTCAAAAATGGCGTCCTCCTTCCTGAAGACCCCAAAACAGTGGCTGGCTTCAAGAATGCAACCTACAAGCTAAACTCACAGAATGGCAATCTGGTTTGTTCATTTTCCCATCTGCTCTGATAACCAATTAAGATCTGTACATTTGCTCTTCATGCTCTTTCATTTATTTGTTTTGTTAGGAGTTTGTGAAAACATCAAAAACAGACACAGCCTCCTACTACTGTGTAGCAAAAAATAACGCCGGCCCTGCTCAACAATGTAGAGCTAGCAAATTGGAAATTCGTAAGTACCGTTCATGCTTATCCAACAGGGTTAATGCAGCCAATAAACTGGTTTGTTCATCTGTGAAATAAGCACATTGAAATCATGGAAATAATTGTTACGGAAATCTGTATCAATACACCATAAGAGCCACAATAAGCATTACCCATCTTTTGCAGCCATAATATTACTAAAACATGCGGCCCTACAATTGTTACATGCAAAACACTGCAAACAGGCAACATCCTACAAGAGCTGCTCATTCTCTCCTTTATGCTGTACTTCTCACTCAAATCCGGATCTATTTAGCAATGAGGACAGAACCGCTTCCTAAAATCTCACTTCACTCTGTGTGTGTTGATCATTTTGTGACTCAATAACATGGTTTTATTTTTCAGGTGACTTAAACACTGGTGGGATTGTAGCTGGTGTAATCGTCTTTCTGCTTCTGTTGGCCTTACTGGGATTTGGCATCTGGTATGCCTACAAGAAAGGATACATACCAAGTGAGTACATGTCTAGTTTTGAGACTCATTGTACAGTATATTTGCACTACTGTCTTGCTATTATACTAACTTATTTATTTTTCTACTACAGAGAAAACAGACACGTAAGTTTTCATATTTGTTTTTAAAATTTGGTATCTTTGGTATTATGTTCTATGAAACATTTGATCATTTGTTGACACATTTTTCCCCCCTCAGACAAAAGACAAACGTGGTCTACCAGCCTCCCTCTGTGTATGGTGGGGGTGAGGAGGACGATGTAAGTTGTTGCCCTTGTTAATTAGAGTTTTGGGTTGAATGTTATAAATTGCGTATTACCATAGAAATCCATCATTTTTAGAAATCCACCATTTTAGGGGGATCTAGCAAGCACAGCCCATTTACTGAACATTAGTTAAAACAATAGAAAGTAGAGAAAAGAGCAGCACAAAACAAAACTGTATTATTTATTTACTTTGGTCATGGAATGTACCCTGTTTCCAGAATACTTTGTGGTTTAGACGATACAATCCAGAGCTCTTTTGCATCAATAATAGGTTACAAAAATAATTTAAAAATCCATTGTTATGTGTTACAGGGGGATTTCAAACAGAAGTCATCGTTTGTTGTTTAACCTGAAAAGTGAAGATTTTTATACTGTTGTGATGTGGCTTTTATTCATATATTTTCGAGTGCTTGTAGATATGTAAGATTGTCTGGTTTTACTTGCATTTCTTTGTTTTGTCATTGGCCTAATGTTTTTTTTTTTATTATTATTACTGTTATTTATAACACCATCCTGAGCTGGCCACACATGTTTACCTGTATATTGCTAAGTGATATTTTTGTATAATCTAATTTTCTGTCTTCCTGTCATACGTTTTGTTCCTGTCATATGTTTTGTACTTGGGATGATTGTAGTTAACTGTATTTTATTGATAGGCTATTGTTTATCACTGATATGGATATTTGGTCTGTATTTTGGCCTACCATGGCATTCTAAGGAACACAATGGGATACAAAGTAAACATTAAAATGTATTCTTTGGGATTTCTGATTTAGTTTATCTGTTTTTACCTTTAAGTTTTGTTTTTACCTAGAAGTTTTGAAACTGTCTTTCACAATGGAATAAACCCACATTACTATGTAATACGTGGTCATAAATAAACTCACCAATGAAATCACAATAATGTTGCCCTTCTGTCACTGTCAAAGTTCATAAGAAGAATAGCGCCACCTGTTGTTTTGACAACTTTTAAAAGTTCCTGTTTGGCCCACGTGCATGCAGTGCGCATGCGTCTATGTTGTCACCGTTTCGCTTGTACAAACAGGAAATGTGATGAACTTTTTCCACATTGAGTGGGCTTATTCGTATGAGGTGCACTGCTTTGATACAGTAGATTTTTTTAAGATTGAGCAGGCGTTTGAAAAAGATGTAGGTAATAGATGGTAGGTAATATCACTGACACTGACACTGCCCGGTGCGCTGTCCCTTTAAAAAAATAAGGGGTAGCGCAGGAGCGCTGAAGCCTTTTTCAGGCTGAAGCTGTGCCTGATTGACAGACTCCATTCATAAATAAGACGTCGCAAGAAGGGAATGACTGCACATTTCTTCTCTCCGCGGAGCGCGTCCCAGAGGCGAGCTGGACCGTCATGTTTGGCTTAACTGTGGGCTGAGCGGACAGCAGTGACTGCCCATGGCTGACCTCCTGCCTTTAGGTCTGACTTCATCAGGAGGCTGCTCTCTCCAACTCGAACCATCGGGGTAAAGCAGGGTTTGGTGTTTTCTATGCTCTTCCGCCTAACACGAGTCATTCTGCGGCTTCCGCTTGCATCCCTTTTCACTAAACGAGCGCACAGTAGCGCTGCCGAGGAGCTGACATACCGATGGAGCATTAGTTATGGCAGCCAAAGAGGACCTGTATGCCAAAGTGACCCCGCGGAGACAGCGTCAGACCCGGCCGAGCACCATCAAACATGGATCTACTTTAGACGTGCTGCTGTCAATGGGCTTCCCAAGGACCAGGGCGTGAGTACTGTTGCATTATACTGACTCATAACCCTAGCTCACATCAGGATATCTGCCAGCAGTGTTTTAAGCTTCTTCTGAAGCTTTTGGTGATTATTCATCTGTAATATGAGCTTGATAAAATTAAAATACTCTATTGCAAACAACAAAACAGTTCTACACTGGAGTTTTTATTCATTCACTCATATTTGGCAGTGGCAAGTTATCATTAGCCACAACTGCCTTGGGGCTGCAAATCTGTGCTACTGGCCTCCAGCCACACATCACCTATGCACCACATCCACACAGGCAAGATGGGTGAAGTGTCTTGCCTGAGGACACAATCACAATGACCATCAGTTGGAGCCAGAATTTGAACCTCTGACTGATCTGTGGACAAATGCTCTGCACTCACCCAGTGAGGGAGCCTTTGTCAGCCTAAACGCCAAACACATATTTCCATTCATACTGAGTGCTAAGTCTGAATGAAGTAGTTGATTATGTAAGGTATGAATCAGTCTTGTGCCAAAATGCTTGTGTCTTTCAAATTCACATGTTAGTACCTTTCAAATTCATTACAGCTCATCATGCAGACTCATAACCCTGGGCTTCCAATGTAGCCATTATGCACCATTGGATTCTTTGTATTCTGTGTAGATTATAAAGGTAGTTTTTCATTCAGTCCTGAGCTATAATCACACCCTTTTGTGTATTGTTCACAGTGTCATTGCGTGTAACCTGCTAATACCTTGGTAATTACTTATCTTTCAATCTGTAGCTAATTGGAGGTCTATAGCAACTCACTGGCCTCACACTGCCTGCCAGATTAAAAGCATTAGCATTTCATACAGGAAAGGAAGATCATATTTATTAATTTTACTCCACACATCTCTCTTTGCGTCAGTTTTCAGTCTTTGTACAGCTCCTATAGTCTGCTCTTTGATCAGCGACATTCAGTGCTGCCTCTAACGAACTCCACGGATAACTTTTCAATTATTAACCCTAGACTTATACATATTGGCTTTAGAGATTGTAAAAACGTAACAAAACATTATGATTGTCTGGGTAGAAAAAGACATACGAGTGGTGTCCAGAATGTCACTTCAGGCGTAATCAGAGTGCATTGCTTTGCCCCAGAATTTAGAGATAGGAAAATGTCTTATCAGAATAGCTGCACTGAACAAAGGCTTTATTCATAATTGGAAACATTAATCATCAGTGTCGAGCTTTTTTGTTTTAATTGGGGAGTTTTGTGCTGACTCACCCAGGAGTGGACTGTAATCAGATAGGAGCATGAGGACAGTGGTCTCCTCTGCTGACACTGAAACTGATCTGACTTTGGGATTTGACCGATCCATCATTTCACTTCCTTCCAGGTTTTTAGTTTGAGCATGTTACTGGATACATTTGGAGCAGTGGACAAGATTGTTCTGTTAAGTTTAGGGCTGTATATTTAGCAAGAACTTTGGAATCAACCATAAAATACTATACAGTGGTATGAAAAAGTTTGGGCACCCCTGTAAATTTTCATGATTTTCCTTTGTAAATCATTGGTTGTTTGGATAAAAAATTCGAGTTAAATATATCATATAGGAGACAAACACAGTGATATTTGAGAAGTGAAATAAAGTTTATATGAGTTACAGAAAGTGTGCAAAAATTATGTAAACAAAAATAGGCATGTGCATAAATTTAGGCACCCTTGCATTTTAATTGATTTTAATACCTTTAGCACTAATTATTGGAACTCAAAATTGGTTTGGTAACCTCGGTGACCCTTGACCTCCATACACAGATGAATCCAATCATGAGAAAGTGTATTTAAGGAGGCCAATTGTAAGTGTTTCTCCTCTTTGCATCTTCTCTGAAGAGTGGCAACATGGGAGCCTCAAACAACTCTCAAATGACCTGAAAACAATGATTGTTCATCATCATGGTTTAGGGGAAGGATATAGAAAGCTATCTCAGAGATTTAAGCTCTCAGTTTCAACTGTGAGGAACATTGTGAGGAATTGGAAGACCACAGGCACAGTTCTAGTTCGGGCCTGAAGTGGCAGACCAAGGAAAATCTAAGATAAACAGAGGCGCAGGATGGTGAGAACAGTCACAGTCAACCCACA
>OMNZ01015595.1:0-14689 GCA_900303255.1 Lesueurigobius sanzi | reverse complement strand
TTCAAAATGCACACACACACATGGATAATGTATATATGTATATATATATATATATATTATATATATATATTTACTAATAAATGCATGTATTAATACTAGGCTATACCAAAAAGAAAATCGTATGGACTCGGATTTGCAGTTATTGAGAAAAAGTAAATTTCTAAACAATTTAACTGCGCTTTTAGTTATTTCCATTGATTTTTCTGATGGACCGACTTGTGTCAAACTATTGCTGTGCATTTTGTATCTGAGTGGCTCAGAGACTGGGCAGTTGAGATGATGGCTGCTCTGAGAAAAGTGTTCTCATTTAGTGTTAATAGCACAGCTGCAGCCTGTGGTTTATGAGCCCTTGTTATTTGCAACAACACCAGCATTAGCAACATATAAAAGCCATTATTCTATTTTTAGCAGTGAATCAATTATCACAAACTGAAGCTTTGCATATGAGCTCATATTGTAATGGAAGGACCACGGCACACAGTATTTCTTCTCCACAAAACAGGTACACAAAACAGTCTGTTTCATTGAATGGTTTTATTGACATGTACAGTTTGCACCATGGTTTCTCTGAGTACCAATAGTGTTTACCATAAAGTTTATTTTCATTAAATTACATTTATAATGTTATACTCACATACACATTTATTATTTCATTTTCTTATTGCAATAAACAAGAGTAGCCAGAATGAGTCGGGTATTGCTACAGTTCTCCATACAAACTTTGTCCCTCTGACAATGAAATTCAAAAATAACTTTATTGGCAAGACAAAATTACACCAAAGCCTCTCCATGTGAGGGCAGAATAAGGCTAAGGCTAGTAGCCTAAACACAGCTAACATGAAATACCTGCCTCAAATCTAACACTTACATCCCATTAAGAGAATAGTGACAATGAAATGGTTGGATCTCCACAATATGAACACATCTGTGGTGCTGCTTTAGCTTTAGCTACCAGGGACAGGAGCAGTACTCAGGTCAGTTGGACGATCAAGTCTCCAGGAAGATAGATTATGATTCCAATCCACTCGTGCAGGCTTTTGTCTCTGGTTTAGTGTTAGGCCACTTAGCTCCAGGGTTCTCGTCTCTGATTTGTGGAAGTGGGTCCCAACACACCGAAGAATATACGGTTCACACCAACAAGAAGGAGAGCATGAATCCTGGAGGAGGTTCTCACTCAAAATCAAAAAAGAGCACAATGGTGGAAGCAGACTTTGAGCCAGCTTCTGTTTAAGTAATGGCATTGAAAATCTATCTGTGATTCACCCACACATAAACAAAATAACAAAATAATCCTGATGATCAAGTCTAGCTCTAATCCTTAGAAACCTGGCTTTGTACCCTGTTCTCCAAGCAGAGATTATCACAGTACACAGTCCTTTAATATGAAGGGCGCAGCTATAACCTCTGTCAGTCAGTCTACAGCAGTCCACCCGCCAAGGGCACCTCTCATGGAAGAACAATAAAGTCTGTCAGCTGGCTCACACTCAGTTTGCTCACCACTCCAGACGTCATGTCGCAATGATGCAATGACACAATGATACAAGTCACTCTCATTGCATTGCAATATTCAGACAAAGGTAAGACATTAGAGCTCATTGCTTCTCAATGAAGGGCACAGTGTATATCTTATTCAGAAAAAGGTGATGGTTTAGCTCTGCTGCCACGGAGTCACTCGTTCTGCCTGCATGCCAGTGTGTCAGGGTTGAACACAATACTATAGATCCATCACAATAATCTTCTCTTTCTACTCAATGAATGCATCAATAACACATTTGCTACCTACAAAAATAGTTTGTGTTTGGTTTTATATATTATGTGATATAAATGCTAAAACAACAGGCCAACCCCCCCAAAAGAAAGTGCTCACCAGTCTTGGTAAAAGAAAGCTAATAATGGTGCGCTTCATGGCTTTCAGTTGTAAGAGAGAAAGTATTGATAGATGCCTAGGGCTGTGTCCGAGCTCAGGGCAGCCTCTCTGGGCTTCATGCTCGCCTGTCACTGCCACTTAACGTCATCTCTCAAGAATGTTTTTGGCTTTCATATTCCTCTCAGCTTTGTTCCCTTCCAGCATTATGGCTACCACTCACAGCATGCCCTCAGCTTTAAACGCATTTGCACCTTTGGATATAGAGAAGAGAGCAGGAAGGAGGAGGAGGGCATGGCATCACGGTAGAGGTCAACATAGTCATGCAGAAGGTTGTATTTAAGGGACCCTTTGAGATCACATGCAACAAAATATGCACAAGCTTACATTATGAGGATGGGAGAAGTACCTATCTATCAATTTGCTCATTTCTGTAAACATTTAGAGTCAAACAAAGTACTATATTTTCTACTGCATGTGTCGAATACAAGTCAAAGAACATCTTGACCTTTCTCTTGCCTTTAGTGAAGCCTCGATCTGACTGACATAAATGTTGGCAGTTGTTTCCGGAAGCAGTTTTTGTTGGTAAATCTATTTTGAAACAAAGATTTGTTCAGGCTTGTATCTGTTAGCATGCTGCCTGGGGTCCATCCATCCGCTGACCTATGCCATGCCTCCTCTCACCTCATCCTCTCAGGAGATGACAGGGGAGCACAGACCCCCACAGTCGTCTCTGCACGTCTCTTGTTCAGATGTGGCTACTGGCTGACTGTCAGCTAAAGTTTTTGTTTGGAACTAGAGGGTCCTACTGCTTCTATGGAGCAGGAGTGTGCAGAGGCCAATACAGCTAAGACCAATGGAAGCAGCTACGCTACGGACATAACATCATTGTCTTTGAGGTGCATAGGATGAGACAACATCGAGCCATGACAACAGCAGAAAAAACCCTGCCCAGATTTGTTAGGTAACACTACATGTAGCTTAATGTTTGGGAAATGGTCTGCATGGGTTTCTTCTGTAGCTACTGTAGCGACTTGACAGACCCGCCACAGGGAGGTGAGAGATGTACTAGAAGTTCAATGCATAATGAATATCTCTCCTCTGCTCATTCCACTGGTGAATCTCACAAGTCTTTGAAAATGGAAGGAGAGTTCAGGTAAAGGGAAAACTGTCAAAAACGCCTCTTGCTCTCAGTCAGGTCACCCTCAGATTTCCCCAATTGCTGTTTACTGTTTGAATCTTCACAGTGTGCTTTTGAGTGGCTGTTTCTGCGGCTGCAGTCGGGAGGACGTGTCAGTATGGAGAGAAGAGGATGGGCCCGTGTGTGGTGCGGATGGGCCCCGGAGCCGGTCTCAGGATGGCGTGGCTAAGAGGAGGGCCTTGCAGGAGGTGGTGTGGGTGAGGCGCAGAAGCCGCTGCTCTCAGAGCCAGAGAGTTGGAGGATGCTGCTGCAGCCATTGCTGCAGCGACAGCCAATGGGCTGGGCAACAGCCCCGCACCCAGCGCTTTGGTGAGATCCTTGGAGAAAGTCAAAGAAGACTAAAAATAGAGATCACAAAGAATTGTGGATCAAACTATTGAGTCATTTATTATAGAGAGTAACACAGGAGGAACGTCACGGTCTGTGCAAACATACCATGGTTAGATATTTTAAGAGCTATAATAAAATTGTTATCAAAGGTTTATTACAGTAAGTAGACTCTTACCGCTAGATCAGCTCCCCTGTGCTTCTTGTGTCTACTGAGGAGAGGGTTAGGCTTTCCAGCCATGCCATCCCGGTGCCTTCGACTTGATATGTGCTACAGACAGATCAAAGGTCAAATGTCATTGAAATAATAGTCACTAGGCAGGTCACATTCATCACAGGCCAAAATGTGTTTGTGTCAAACCTGTTTAAGTTGCAGTTCTGAGTTGACCCGCACATTGCAGATCTCACAGTGGAAGGTGCGTTCCTGAGTGTTGGGGTCCACTGGTCCTCCTCCCTGCTCCCCAATGGGCTTGGGGCCCAGCCGTGGGTATGCCTTGATGGGGCCCAGCCCGCTGCGTGCCTCCAGGATGGTTTTGTGTTTGGTACCTGATACACACAGACAAACAGGTACATCAGCACCATTAACCACCCTGAAATAAAATGATATACTTGAATAAAGTGAAGTCTCTCTCTCACAGTGCCATACCACGTGATGTGGGCCATGAAATGGCTGTTAATCAAGACTGATCTCTGCTCATTAGTATCCCTATGTAAAGTCTGCTGTTCTGAAATCTAAAAGAACACAGTAGCAAAATATAACCTGATCAAGAGTGGGCATTACTCTGGGAAAGTGAGTCTGCCCACTAAACAACATTCACACATAAAGCTCAGTGTTTAAACATGGCCACTAGAGGGCACCCTTCAGACATCTGTGAGGAGCAAACTAAGTGAAGCCATCTAAATGAACCACATCAGTAAACAAAGCGAATAAAAGAGTGCAGCCATAGCTCTTCTTCAACAACATTATATTGCCATAAATGTGCCAATAACAGGAAGCAAAGATGAACTGCACGGATCAAAATCGATATCAGTGATAGTAAATGTCAGAGAAATTTAAGTCTTTTTATGAGAAGGACATTTTTTTGTTGAGCTTGACTTTTGAAAGCAATATATTTTCTTAATTCATTGGAAATTGATAAACTACAATTCACCCCCATACCACATTCATGTAGAAAAGTTAAACGAGAAAAAAGCAGTGTGCAATAACATTATTATTATTATACATATTAAAAAAGGAGCATCTGGGAGTAAATGTCTGATTACTGAGCACTTTATTTTGTACATTTCCACATCACACCTGTCTATTGCCATCATGAGTGACTTTGACCAGTGCCTTTAAGAGAAGTTGGGTTACTGGAGACAGCAGAGGGACTGCGGGGGTCAGGAGAGGGGCTCTTTGGGGGAGAGGGGCCACGATGAATGATTTCACTTGAGGCCAGAAATGTGCTCTTTGAGTCTCTACTTTCCCCTTTGTTCTATTTTAGTCAGTGACAAAGCCAGACCCTGTGGATTTTCTGCCTTGGCTGACTCTAAAGTCTGAACCGCAGCACAAAAACATACAACAAAATAAACACGAGGGGAACGCTGCATAAACCGTTTGTACAGTGGGTTCAGTCACGTGTTACTCTGTTGATGTCTGATGCTGGAAATATTAAAATTAGGCATTTCAATCTTGAAAAAATAAAATGGCTTACACTTTACAAGCCTGTGTTGACAAGTATCTAAAAGCGCTAAGCTGTTCGTCCTTATTGATTCACTCCATACTCAGTGGTGTGAGAAACTGTTGTAGCCACAGCCGCCCTGGAATAGACCGATTCCATTCTGTGTCATCGGCCCCACATTCACTCAAAGGCAAGGTGGGTGAAGTGTCCTGCTCAAGGACACGACGACAGTCTGCACTAGTGATGTGACGTTCATGAGTTAATTTAGCTCTTTTGAACGGCTCTTTTAGGTTCTTTTGTGTAAAGTTCACATAGATTTACCCTGAATGGACTAAAGAATCAGCACAACAGCAGAGAAGGTGACAGAAATGAAAGATTTTTGTACTAAAATTGAGGCTAGCCTAGATTTGAAAGTAAAATCTAGGCTAGCCTCTATTCATTAATTGTGGAGCAAAATTTTATTCACATACATGTTTTTCAAAGGGTAAAAATCCACATCATAATGTTGGATGGGGACAAATTGAGTAATTTGATATCAATATGAAACTTAAAATGTATTGCAAGTTTTTCGTTATTTTATGTTTTCATATAAAAATAAAACATTTTATGTTTAAACGGCCAAAATTGCCTATATTTTTGGCAACAAAATCTAATTAATGGATAGCAGTTGCATTAATACTTGATTTGTGCAGAGGGGATTTGGGATATTTTGTTTAGTTCTTGAATAAACAAGTTACTAGTGAATAAATCTGGAAAAATTCTGATTTCATCTTTTTGGGGCTAAAAATTCAACATACAAGAGTCCCTCTGAACAAATCTCCAAAGTATTGTTAAGAGCAAGACTAGAAGTGGATATGTTGAGATGTTGTTGCAAGAGTGTAAGAAAAATGCCTTTTGAGAAAATGGACTTAAAAGCTACATCTATGGAGATGTGAAATGTTGGATCGTTGCAATAATTGAACACTTTATTGTGAAGATTTATCAATTTATTTGTTTCCAGGTGAAAGTTTATATGTTAAGAGATTAAACTAGCCCCATATGAAAGTTTTAAATATTGACTTTTGCCTGTAGTGTCTCCCCTCAATAAAGATGCGTGTCAGTGATCAGGTCTTAGATCATAATCATTTACAATATCAGTGTAAAAAGGAGCCAGTCTTTTGAACGTCTGACATGAACGGATCCCAAAGACTAACCTCCCTGTAAAGAACCATAAATCCCATCATCACTCTGCACCTGCGGGAGTATACAGTATACTGCAAAACAAACAATTTCCTCTCTTATATCTGTTGATTCCACAACCCACTGTTGGGGCTCAATCCACCAGCTGAGAGCCACTCTTCTGCAGCCCCCCCCATTCATTATTATTGGGTAATCATTATACAATTTTTGTATAATGATTTGTATGATTTGTATGTATTTGTATAATGATCTTTTGTAGCAATACAAAAGAAACATGATTTTAGTGACATACATAATAAAATAGAAAAAATAATAATAAAAAAAGGCCTAAAACTCCCTGAACCTCCTGTAATATTTCTTTCCATTGAGCGCCAAACATATTTCTACAGTATATCTCAACATGTGCATGGCATGTGACTTCTATTTCTGCAAACATGCCCTGTTTTAGGAATGAGTGATTACTTCCAGACCTATAACTCAATCAGACGTCAGGTTCGAAGCCAGTGAGCGGCAGGCAGACATTTATGGCCGAGGATTGTTTAGATCTACCACGTTACGTATTATGTGTCGAGATTGTCGTTACACGTGCACGAACATAAAAAGCGAAACAAAAAAAAAAAAGCACCCGGGTAGCAGGCACACGCAACACAGCACGCATTGTTGTTGACTGCTAAAATCAATACGTGGCTTGATTCATTGGGACCTTGCCGACGTTAATCCAATAGTTATGGTGGAGCTGATTAAACGTTATGCAGCAAGACGGGATTTTTCTTCTCGTCTGGCAGCATTAAAGGAAATATAGCCATACTGTTCGGTATTTCAATTACTTCACTGTCAATAAAAAATGCCTGCCAGCTCCTCTTTGTATGAGATGAAGCTGCTGTATGTAAAAAGCAGAGGTCTCTTGGTGGGCACAGACAAAGAAGCACCAGCTCCTAAAGGGCATCCGCAGATACTGTACAGTATGTCCCTCCCAGAGCCGCCTTGTGTGAAAGCAGTTTTTGGTGAGTGTATCCAAAGTAGTATTCGCCTATTCCCTGCTTAGGAATCGACATTTTCCACCAAGAACGTTTCCATAACAGTGTCAAGTCGGGTTGGACGTGGAGGTGACATGTTTAGCTGGTCAATCGCCAGGAAAATGTTGTAATAGTAGTAAAAATGAACGTTGGGTCCAATGTGATGGAAATGCTGTAAACATAAACGTAGGGGATCTCAACTGAACATAATTGATCCTGACTTTAAGGCCATCGGTGCGGTGTTTGGGAAATAAAAATAGGCACCTTTAGGCAGCACTGCTTCTCTTTAGGTGGGGGGCCAAGTATGATGTGGCGTACAGTGTTCATGTTACATTTGTGGACAGTAAACAACACGTCAGGTAAAGGTTTTTCAGATCGACATGCTTTATCAGTCTGAACAGGAGGAGGTGTAGACAGGAGGTACAGTTGTGCTCAAAACGTATGCATTTCATAGAATATGAATGATACACAAAAACCTTTACTTCACTCATGGTTAGTGGTTGCGTGAAGCCATTTATTGTCAAAAAAACGCTATTGTTTACGCTTTTCAACTAGAAACTAGCCAGCGAGTCCAATTTTGTCAGAGAGTCCTGTATTTCAGCTGAAGTGAGGTTTTCTTTGCTCCTGAACAGTTTTCCTGGCAGTTATTGAAGGTCAGGTAAACGTTAGATCAGGGACTTTTGAGTAGTTTCTGTTTCATTATGATTTTACAAGCGTAAACTTAGTCCTTTGGCAATAAATGGCTTCGCACAACCACTACCCAGAGTGGAAATTTCTTTTTGTGCGTTACTATTCATATTCTATGAAAAACTGCCAAAAGACTGAAACGGTACCAGCTACGGAGATTCTGCATCATCTCCCATGAAGAATCGTGTGGTGACATTTTGAAAAGCTGTCTTCAAAAGTAAATAAAAAAGTATATAAGGAATAAGTTGTGGACCCTGAACGATCTTGTCCAAATATTCCCAGGTATCTATAACCTTGAACCTTGCGTAACTATGGCTATTTGTAAAAATGGACTAACAGAACATACGTTAATCATAACCCTTATTATTATTATATTAATCATGTAGCTTTTATAGTCAATTGGTTAATCAAAAGAAACCAACACTGAGGTTACTTTAGGGTCAATATCCATACAGTTCACACCCCGATCTCTTCAGATGGGCCTGGTCTGGTTAGTACCATGATGGGGGGCGTGTGGGAATACCAGTGGGTGCTGCTCACAGGGGCTGATTACTGACTAAATACTAGCTTATCACAGACTATGGAGTGAAGGAAAAAAATGTCCCCTAGAAGTCCCATTAGTTTCCGGAGTATAAGTCGCACCAGCCAAAAAATGCATAATGGAGAAGGATAAAAACATCTATGAGTTGCACTGGACTATAAGTCAGATATTTTTGGGGGAAATTTGTTTTACAAAATCCGAGAACAGACATTCATTTTCATCTTGAAAGGCAGGTTATAATAATAACAATAGAATAGAGAACAACAGGCTGAATATGTGTACGGTAGGAAGCAAACTTCGTACTTGCAGCTTGTAATCTGCAGAATATGATTTTCTTTTTGGGGGCATTTGTGTTCAGTCTTTCTCGGTTGTCTTTGTATGTTAATGTTTAAATTTTGAATTTCAGTGGCACAGGAGAAGCAGATACTGGTACACAAGCCTAGAGTGCCCTCTCGTGGCTGTCAAAGTGAAAATAACGAACCGGTGAAATTATATATTTTAATATATAAGATGCCCCTGCTATGGCTATGGCTTATAGTCCGGAAAATATGGTGAAAAGCGCAATACATTTCCATCCCCCAACAGCCTGCTTTAACATCTTTCAATGGAGCAGAACAAACAGAAGAAGACAACACACTGTACACAGATGATAACTTGACAACTTGAAGTATCTTGGTTGTTTTGGGTGTCAACTCTCCAATAAACACCTTCATAAATATGGTTGCATAAAATAAATGATTAAATTCCAGCACAAATATTTTGTGTGTCAGTCATATCAAGGCCCATAACTGTCTCTTTATCCATTTCAGCCGGATCTCAATGGCAGTGGTTGGCTGTGGTCTGGTGTCTGGGCCAATACGGTAACAGAGGAGTGCAGTGCTTAGTTACAGAGTAGGTTCTTGTCTGTGTCAGACAGATCAGTTATCTGCCGATCAGTGTCCGCCTCTGTGCCCTCTGCGGCACTACCCCGCGCTCCCAACACTTAAGGGCACGTTTTAATCAAAGGGCGCCAGAGAACAGCGCGATCTAACTTGTTATTTATTGTTTGTTTACAACTGTGCACAGCTCGTCCAGGAGAAGCTGTTTGTAATTACACTGTAAAACAAGCACACAGTAGCTCCAAGCATTTCAAAGACACTCAAAATGTGACGAATTATTGAGAACATGAAAACCTTCTAGACGCAATAAATCTTTTTGTCGCCTGCCGTTTTAGAGAATCGTAAGCAATTTGATTTTTTTATAGAGCTGTAGTAGACAGTCTACCAAAACAACATCTGGCACTTGAGGCTTGCATTTTTGGACAGGGATAGCACGTGGTCAAATTCCTCACACAAACGGGAAGTAGCACAAACAACAGCAATAAGACCAGAAAGTATTCCACTTAAAGTCCCTGTACCCGATTCCTTATTTTCATCGACCGTGAAGCTTAAATTCAAAAGCTTTAGCTGCACTTTTTACCTTTATTATGAGCCTCCAGTTGTGACAATGAGTTTACAGCCACTTTGCAGAGCGAGCAGTACAGCAGCTTCTTGGCCTTGTCCTCCTCCGTCTCCGAGCTGGACGTCCCGTTGGGGGCGGAGGGTCCGGGGACGGGCTGCTCAGAGCTGGGGCTGCCGTTGCTGCAGCCGTTGCTGGTGCCCCCGCAGCCCGGGGAGGACGAGGCGGGGGGCATGAGGGGCGGAGTGGGGGTGGACAGCATGGGACAGACCGGCGAGTCGAGGGGCGGCGTGGTCGGGTCGCTCAGTGATGGGAGTAAGGGTCCGTTCATCTGTGGCGCGGGCTGGACTTCATCTGGAAAGACGGGGAATAAACACAATGATGAAAATAGGAATGAGCAACACTTATAAATGTTTTACTGTTGACTTTATTGACTGTTCTGTAAAATATATCTAAACCACTCCCAGTTAAATGTGGAAATCCCAGCCTGCGAACTTGTTTTACAGAACTCCCTAAACATGTGCATGAGTTTAATGTGAATAAGCTTTTTAAGTGCTGACTGTGATCCGTCCATGAAGTGGTCTCCTCAAGTTAAAATGTTACTTCCACTGCCAAAAAGAAAACTGGGGGCTCATTGACTTGGTGCCTTCTCACACACCTGTTGTTTTTAACTGGGGTTGAAACCAAATGCTACTTGCTTTGTCACAGAGTATTACACACAGTCCAAAGTAAATATCATTAGTGGAGGCCCGCACAGGCGTCTAGCATTTCAGAGCCATTAGCCGCGGGTGGATTGTCA
This sequence comes from Lesueurigobius sanzi, assembly GCA_900303255.1. Taxonomy (NCBI): domain Eukaryota; kingdom Metazoa; phylum Chordata; class Actinopteri; order Gobiiformes; family Gobiidae; genus Lesueurigobius; species Lesueurigobius sanzi. The sequence goes on along the minus strand of OMNZ01015595.1, from coordinate 3,977 downwards.
TTGTTGTGGTCACGTGGTGTTTTTTAAATAAGAGGATGTATGTTTATACATATATTGGACACATATGTTTCTGGTCGGCGACTCCCTACGTAATAGCTCTGCTATTCCCTAAGCAGTGGGTGTAGGCTGAATAAAGACCCCTAATTTTGGGTGGGATATGCAGAACCCCTCGGTAAGGAGAGCATGAGTCCAAGCCTCAAAGAAAGAGGAGCTGAGGGCAGACCACGGAAAGGCCCATTGTATTATTGGAGGGTCTTTCTGGGAACCACACAAATATTGACATTAACTGCTCAATTTCCTTTTACGCATTCCCATAAACTTCAAAATCCAATGTCACAAGATAGTCCACAAGGGACCTGATACTTTTGATAAGACTTTTATAACATTTCAGCATAATCCTGTCTTTGAGAGATGACGGCAGGTTTCCTGTAGCTGCTCTGTTGCATCATCCAGAATTAGATGCCATTTGAATGCTTTCCATTCCACTGCGTTCCTAGATCGAGATCTGTTCTCTCTCCACATTGGAAGCTTCCACTGCCGCTGTCAAGCAGATGTTTTTTTTAAAGAAAAAGAAATATTTCTGACTGTGAGGCGTCTATAAACTGGTCTGAGATCAAAGTATGATCCAAGGCAGAGAACTCTGTGAGGAGATTTGTGGCTGTTAATGTGCCTACCTGCTCTGCCAAGGCACAAAGTGGTTTAGTTTTAACACAGGCCATACCCAGTGTGTGCACTGGGAGTTGTTAAAGGCAGAAATAGTCCTGCTTCAAGCTAATAAAAGCTGCTTTCCTGTATGCCCACACACATCCATGCGAAATATGCACGTCATTATCATAACTGGAAACAATATCAGTGCAGCAGAAAACATGTGGTTTGAGTTTAAGAAGAGGCATCAGTGGCCAACAAGGGGATGCAAGAAGTGCTGGAGAGGTGCCATAACAAACCATCACATCCAGAGTCTCTCCTCCTCAAGAGTGTTTGAACAGGTTCAGATTGAGGCCTGGCCCTGCACACTGCTCTGCTCATTTATTGTCAGTTTCCACACAATCAGGACTCTCACTCATAACAGCGGCCTTTGTCATATTTGCACACTCAAATGAAAGAGTCACTCTGCTCTCGACAAAACCTGAGCTGAATTGTAACACTTCTTCACTGATTGCCCTGAATACAGCCCACTGAGGCACTTGACTGTGGCTGCCGTGGGATATGCTCTAATTAAACATTGATAAGGCAGTTAACTGGCCTTCCTCTTTGCCTGACCTCACAGTTACAGAACAGTATAATCCAGAGGAGCAGGTCAGAGCCACAACAACTCAATCCAGATGTGTTGCAGCCTGGAGTGCGAGTGTCCACGTCGACTTAATCCCATCAGGAAATTAAAGCATTGTACAGTGCAGTGTGGTGCAAAACACAACCATCCGAACCCAGATGGGACTCAGGCTACTGTAGTACAGCAAACTTATTCTGACCTCCTTTAGTATTTAGGCCTATTGTCCAGATCTTTTTAGGCAGAGAAACCTACAACATTGACTCCTTATGGAATTATAAAACGATTTAAAGTGAAGGAAAAAATACATAATAGATGATTCATATTGAAAAAAATCAGATAAAGGTACTATATCCACAGTGTACGCTGACAAAATGAGAGGATTCTGTTGGAAAGGCCATGTCACCAGTGCACTCTCCGTCAGAGGCAGCTGCTGTGAAGCCAAAAGGGAAAGAAAGAGGATATTGATTGGAAGTATAAGTTGCTGCAATACTGATATTTTAGAGTAAAGTAAACTGTGGAGCGTCTGTACAGGGAAATAAGGACTGACTCACTGAAACAGCTGTACCAAAACTGAGATCAGGCAAGTGTTCAAAGTGCAACAAATTCTGGAGAATGTTACTAATGGAGATTTGAATATACAAACTGACAATAAAGTATTTGGACACTGTGTGTTTGTGAAAGAGGAGTTAAATGAGTCCAAAGTTGTTCTTTACTTTTTATATTGTTTGGGTAAATGCATTCCAGAGTCAGTGACATTTTGCAACTTTAAAATGCCTGATAAATAAATATACAGTATAATAGCAAGTCAGCTTTTTAGCTTTTGGGAAACAAGGTGGCATAAAATGTTACTAACTTCTCTTCTCTCTCATTTTCATGAATCATGAATGCTGTAAAAAAATACATTTCAAATACATTTAATGTGATCTAAATTACTCGAAAATAATGGAAAGAGTAATTTTAGATCTGTAAATAAACTATAACTGGTTTCAAATTGTATTGTACTGAATAATTTCACTTTTTGACCTAATCCAACCTCATTAGTCATTGCTGGTGACATTTTTCCCCTCAGACATCGGTAAAACGGCTTGGAGTTCAGTAAAACTATAGAATATATTAACTTTCCTTCTTTATTATTATAACTTTTTGACAAATTTCCTATTTTCCAAATGACAGGATGAGTACATAATACAATAAAAATACCTAGAGAATAAGCACAAATGTATCTTTAATATAAACAATCAGGAACAATGTTAGAAAAGCTGGAAAGGTAACTGCAGTCATCTCTGTGCATGGACAACCTTTAACCTATATCCACCGAATTATCTGAAATTTTAATAAATATTAGGGTTTCTTTCTTTCTTTCTTTCTTTCTTCTTACAGCTCAGTGACTCTGAGCTTTCAAATGAGGACTGGCATGTTCACATACAGCAGAACACAAGCTCTGTAGAAGTGTCTCTTCAAATCACCAAGAACATTATCCTCCAGACATGACTTAAGACGTCAAGATGTCCTAAAACAGCATCACTTTGGCTTCATGTGGTAAAAAGTTTATAAAAATACAATTCCCACATACCTTTCGCAGTCAAACGGGAAATAAAAATGAATCCATTACCAAAATAACCGCTAGTTTCAACCCTAATACATATTTGAAATGTAGATATGTTGCTCCTTTAACGTTGTGTTGACCATCAGGAGAAGTTTGGACCTAGAAAGGAACATTATGTTTCATTTCACACACTTTTCAGAAACAAAAATCACTCTCCCAAACCCAATTTCCTCAATTACTTACAATTAAAATTAAAAAATATAATGTAAAACCTAAGTTATATAAGAATAGAAAAAGAAAAACATCTATGAATATGGAAGTTAAATGCTTAAAATATGGCTTAGCACAGGTACACGTCTATTCAACTATACAATACGTTTTGGCAGATTTCAAGTTGTAGTCCTCAAGTGGCCCAACAAAATCCAGCCGTGGTCTTGAGAAAGTTGGTGTAACTCTGCAAAGTTACTAGGGCTGGGTATCTATTTTCACTCCAATTTTACTTGGATATGGTTAGGGCTGGGTACCTTTCATGTTTTTTCGATACTAGTACTTTAACGATACTTGGTTTACGATACCGATACCTGAACGATACCTTTTTCGATACCTATACTAAATTATTGGTCATCTACACAAAAAAGTAAATATCTAAAAGGTTAAATGACCCAAATTCATCTTATTTATCTAAATTTGAGCTGTTTTAGTGGCTCATTTGACCTAATTCTAACCACTTGTTTTGACTTACTTCAATAGATTTCTACTTAGTTCTTTTTTATTTGAATTAATTTAAAGAGAAAATTGGTCTTTGGGCAGTTTTATTTCCCTAATTCAAGTGAGATTACCTTAGAATCAGTAAAAATTGTCATGAAATAAACCAAATAATCTAGACAGTAGTAAATGTGCCTAATCTAGTCAAAACTGCTCTAAACAAGACTAATATTCTCAAATCGAGTCATTTATCCTCGTGCTTGTTTTATCATTTATTTGAGCTGAAACACCTTAGCCCTTTCTTTAGTGCAGCCTCAGACCCACCAGGAAGACAGATTTGCTTTCTAACGATTAATATTTTTTTTGCGGTACCAGTTTTCGGTACCAATTTATTTTTTGATACCGGTAGTACCTTCATTATTTTTTCGATACCGTACTGGTTTCGTTTAACGGTAC
>OMNZ01015594.1:0-12560 GCA_900303255.1 Lesueurigobius sanzi | reverse complement strand
TATGGAGATATTTTTGAGTCTTTGAAGCCCTTTCAATCCCCGCCGTATCCGCACTAGCACATGTCAATGCTTCACCTTGACTCTTCCATTAAAATATTTGCGTCACCAGCTGTGCAAAAAAAAAAACTGTTTGAACCTTTCAAGGCACGCTTCAAAAACAGCTCAAATCTCAGGTCGAAGTGAAAGAAAATGAAAGTTATGGCACAGAGTAAATCGTTTTCATAAGCAGCTCTAAGCAAAGTGATTTTCGAACATCAACATTTGACATTAATTGCTGTATAAGTGGTATTTATCAAATCGGAGAAACTTAAATATGATTTGAGGCAACAGAATGTCCTCTGCAAACATGTCTTTATAGGGCCTCTCTGAAATGCATTTGATTCTTGGATTAGTTTAGCAGTATATATTTAGGATTTCTGCCAAATGTTCATTATCCTGGATGTGTTAAAAATACTCATTGGAAACTGAATCTTGCATTGAGGGGGAAATAAACCAGAACAATCTCCATTAACTTGTGTTTTAATTGCTCAGCCCTACTTCAATTTCTCCACAGCACCTGATAAAAACCCAGAGAACATAAAAATCCAAGGCCATCTACCTCATCAAATGGAAATAAGCTGGGAGGTGAGTCAACCAGTTCCCCATTCTCATATTTGTGAAAAAAGTTTGCTGCTGTGAATGAGAATTGAAGTGTCATCGGTTCATGGCTTTGTTGCGCAGCCACTGTTGCCCGTCGAACACAATGGGCCAGGCCTGGAGTATAAGGTCAGCTACAGGCGGCTGGGGCTGGACGACCCGTGGAAGGAGCACCTGGTCAAAAGGCACTCCTTTGTTGTGAGGAATACCTCGACTTTTGTGCCGTACGAGATCAAGATCCAAAGCAGGAACAGCGACGGGTGGGGACCTGAGCCTAATGTTATAACAGGATACTCAGGAGAGGATGGTATGTCATCTGTAGCATACACAGTAACACTCTGCAATACATTTCTAAAATCCGTTTCATGCTTTTATTTTATCTGTCGATCCAGCCACATAGGATTTCAAACACTATGTTCAGACCAAAGGCTTTTTGGATGGCAAAAACGCTTGAAAGATTTGGACGCTTGTTTATTTTGAAGTCAGATGCGCGTCCACCTCGGCCATCTGCCCTGTCCCTGCTCTTTTTTTCTCTTATATATTATACTATTATAGAATACTTTTCCTCCGCAGACCAGAGGTGGGAGAAAAGGGGGAGGGGGGAGCCTGCAGCATGGTGAGACAGCGCACCAAAGCCACAGCGACAGGGCAGTTTTTAACCCACAGTGGGCTAAAATGACAGTATGTTCATGTGAGAGCATAGACAGGGTGTAAATACTGTAAATGTGATACGATGAGGGGACTGCGATGGGTTCCGTTGTTTTCCCGCTTGTTCCCGGATTCATCCCGGTATGTGAAATGCGTCATCGCGTCACCAGAGCGAGCCTCTCTGATTGGTTGCTGCGTCTTCCTCCAAAAGTTCAGATCCTCCAACTTTGGCGTCTGCTGCCTGGAAAGCTTGGGACGCACGGCAGACGCTTGAAACACGAGAAAAGCTTCGAACTTGAATGTAAAACCGACGCCTTTGCCGTCCAAAAAGCGTTTGGTCTGAGCGCCCCTTAAGAGTAGAGGATCGATTCAGAAAGGGTGTCTGGTGTTTATGGCTTATGATACATTACATAATACATATTACACTGCCTTAAGAAGATTCAAATACTATAATAATAAATAGGCTCACAAAATGCATGAAAATGTTTCATAAAAAATGGCTTACAAAATGTGTACTGCACTTTACAAGCTTGACACGTCATAGGGCAGACTGACAGAATGAAGGCTGCCAATATGCACCAACGACCCATCAAAACCACCATTAACTACTAAATTTATTCAAGATGGGTGCAAGCTTATGGTGCATCTGACTATGTGAATTCTTAAGTTTCAAAGAGTATGTTTTCCAATTATAAACTCTTCAAGCATTGGCCAGATTAAACATGTGTAAGTTTGTGTATGTGGCAACATTAAACCTCTTTGAACAACACACTTCTAATTATAGGAAGGATCTGAAGCATTTAGAAAGAGCAACACAAGCACGATTCCTCTGTTGCGTAACTGCTGTGTTTTATTTGTTCCTCCCCTGTTGCCTTCAGCCGTTGTGTGGCATTGCCTGCGTGAGAATATCTCAGGTTGAGTTTTGCTTCTCTCCTTGTTGTTCTAGCTCGGTGCAGGTGTGCAGTAGTGACTATTAGCCCCCTAAGACAAAGTAGTTATCTGCCGCAGGTGGCGCTTGGCCTGTGTTTCCACAGTGTGTGTGAAAAACGGTGGGAGTTTTCACAGATCACGACACAGCTTGAGTAGGCCCACTGAGGCAGAGTGCTTCTCTCTAGAGCGCCTTTGAATCCATCCTGCCTTGTTTTGTGCATTCAGCTTCTATGATAGAAGCGCTGTTGCTGTGTGATAGAAGTTAGTGGCTTTTATACATTATGTATCAATGAATTTGAACAATAATAATGTTTATTTCAATAGAATGATTTCAATCAGTAACTTTGTAACATTAATATTTTTTACTGTCAATGAAATAACCTCATATAATTAATTCATCTCATATAATTAATTTACATACTATAGTGGTAATTATATCTTTAGTATGAACATTTTCCTTTGTGTAAAGCTGCTGATTTCTTTTCGTAAGAGAAACATCTTACATTGAACAGAACATTGTATATCCAGCTACATTTTTATTTCATTACTTTGCATCGTCTTTCCTTGGAGATTGTGGGTGGCCATTATGGGCTTGAGGCAGAGTACGGCCTGGACCATGGCCAGTTTGATACAGAGATAAACTTTACTCTTTTCACTTTGGACAGGAGCCGAGCACCTAGCAAACTTTTTCTGCATAGAGTAAAGTTCTGTAATGCTAGTAATGCTCTCAATGTATTAAATATATATTAACAATAAATAGATAAATAAAGTAGAATAGAGACATTTTTCAAGGAAACAAGCACTTCATCCAACCTACATGTTCTGCTTTGGCGGAAACAAAACTTTGTGATAGTGCTATAACTTTTCATGTTGCTCATAGTGTTGACCCCTTTCTCTCTGGCTGTGTTCAGTTCCCACTGCAGCTCCACGGGACGTGGCAGTGGAGGTGATCAACACCACAGTTCTGAAAGTTAGCTGGACCCCGGTCCCACCCGCCACTGTGAGAGGGCATCTGGGAGGCTACTATGTGAGTCATCACGCTCCAAAAACACTTTCCGGACTCCACACTGACCAAGAACTCAGACCTCAGTGCAATGAACCTGAACACAAGCTTAGTTTTACAGTTTTTGAGGCATTTGGATAAGATTAAAAACTATATATAATTAAATAAGCAGATCAGTTGTAATGCATTGTATGTGTAATGTTTCTGTATGATTACATTTTGGCATTTAATCTGTTTCTACTATATGCAATAACTGTTTTGGGCACGCGTGACTTATTTTGACTAAAAACTGTTATTTAAATATGTTTCCCGTATAACCAAGCTTCAATATGTAATACATGTTGTACCAGCTCTTTCTTTCATTTCTAAATTTAAAAGGAAACCTCAGTCAATCAGTTCTATTTAACGGAAAAAAAAAGATATATATATATTTTTCTAACTCAATGCAAAATGCTTAATCAATAGCATCTGCTTGATTGATGTTCTTGCTGCTGTGAGATGTTAATTACATGGTAATTGGTACTGGATACCTAAGACAAGTTCCTGATGCTGACCCTGTGGGTTCGTGTGTTATAGTTTCTAATTGAATGAACCTCCTCTCAGTTCCTCTTGAGATTCTTGTCTTCTGTCTCATTACACAGTACATTCTCCAGATCAATTACTGCTCTGCCAAATCCCTTTTTTGCCGTGTGACCCATTTGCTTTCAGGCTAACCACTCTGCCGCACTCCCCCCACAGGTCCACTGGTTGAAAAAACGAAGCCTGCTAAATCCCAGTAAGCTTTTAGATGAACGTCAATCCCTGTCCTTCTCCGGCAAAAGGAATCATGCCATCGTCCCGGGCCTTGAACCCTTCTCCGAATACACGCTCACCATCAATGTGTTCAATAAGAAGGGCAACGGGCCGAAGAGTGACCCAGTGAACTTCAGCACTCCCGAGGGAGGTGAGTGAGACGCTACCACTTTCCCTACACGTTTGTTACACAGGGTCAGGCCTGCTGTCCGTTCTCCTGTGTGTGTTAGAAGCTGAACCTACAGCCAGTGGCAAAACCCCGCCGCCTTTACAATGACGAACGCAGGTCTGAAGGAGCAGAAAATGTGAAACTACATGTACAAGAGGATTAAAAAAGGCTCTGAAATCTGCTGTTGTTGAAAATGTTAGCAATGGAGAAGGATGCACTCACAAGAAGCAGAGGCGTAGTATTTTGAAACCAAACTTTAAGACAAAAACTAATATAAGTCTCTGTAGAACATGTTTTTAAATGTTGCAAAAATTATACTCGTCGCTTGGCAGAAAGCAGATAATTAGATCTAAGGAAAAGAAAATACTTGTTTTGCTTCTGAGGGAGGTTTAGGTCATGCATATTTTTTTTATTAATATCACTGTAATAGCTGTTTCCTAGTTTAAATCTGTGAATGGAGAGTGTTAATCTATCTCCAAATAATTGTTTGCCCTCAGAGTCCTTGTCATACAATACATCCTGATTCTACTTTGTCCCCTTATAATTATATGGTTCTATCTGACATTTTTGTCTCAATTGAGTTATTTATATATTCTTGTTCCTGGGCCCCTTCTGTACACCATGTTACATTTCTATTATATAGAACTTGGTGCATTATTTGAAGTTTTTATGAGCAAAACATTACCCATTTCCATCACTTTATACTGCATGTGTGGTTAAAACTTTAAACCTAAATATCCCAGAACTAGTTGGAACGCAGGCAGAACCTTATAAATCAAAGGGGACGACTTGTAAATGTGTTAAATTGCCAACACTGTTATCAGTCGATAGAAAGGCGCTGCATTGGTTGATTCCTGATTTTTGAATTGCTGTGTTTATATGATACTATGATGATACACTAACGCATATGTGTCTACCACAAGGATGAGTCATGTGCCCCAGCTTTAAAGTATGTACAAATTGATAGCTGCCAGTGAGATGAGACCCATGTGTTCTAATGCTGGGTAACCGTCGGTAGGTATGATGCAAGCATGTGTGATAGCTATGCCGATCCCTATGACATTTCCATTAGGAGGCAGGTGATTTGCTTGACTATCTCAAGTGGATGGAAACAAATGTATAAAAAAAAAGAACACTATAATGAATGCAATGAGATAACTACAACCAAATGTCAATTTAATATGCAGTGTGTAACAAGGCAGAGAAAATTGCTGGTTTGCTTCATTGGCTGGTTCGCTGGTGAGATTTATACATCAGTTTCATGCAATATAGTGCTTTACAGTCGTAGGTTAGCCCTGTTTGCAATCAAATAAATTGGAAAGTGCATGTACAAACAAGTATTATTGAGAACTGTATGGAAGAAAACTGTGACTGACTTGCTCTCTCAAATTTCATGACTTCTTTTTCCTTTACACACTGTACTGTAGTGACAAACACAAGTATAAATAGCCCCAAGTTGTTCATTGCTCTATATACAGCACCTCAAGGAGAAGAACAAAGAAATCAGAAAAAAGATTCTTGACACAATGACAGCTCTTGGAATTTGTGATTTTTCTGACATCTGACTGAATGCTGCATGTCATTGTAGTGCAGACACATTATTCCTTTGTGGTACATTGCGTTCATCTATTTTACTAAATTAATATGTGAACTTTATCGTATTTTGTGTCTTCTGCACAGTGCCTGATCAGGTGCCTATCCTGACCACCTCAAACGCTCAAAAAGACTCCATTTTGCTGGTCTGGGGTCCGCCATCGGAGACAAAGGGCATCATCACAGGCTACTTCCTCCAGTATCTCCTGAGTAAGTTCACTTCCACTATTATTCAAACACAAAACCAAAGTATGTGTACATGTGAAACAATAACCCAAACCGTGAAAGAAGGGGGGGAATGGAGTTTTAACTGTTAGCTGCACCCCGACTCATCTCACACTATCAACACTAGGGGCGGGACACTATATTGATTTTCCGATTCATTTCATTAATTTTGTGGCACTATTACGATACCGATACTTTTCATGCTAATATCTATACGTTTGATGACATCATGCATATTACTTAAGGATGCCATGAATATTAATGAGGCTGCAGTGCTCGACGGCTTTCACTGTCAATTAGGACTGAAATTATTCTTCGAGTAAAGGTGGCCCCACACTACAGGATTTTAAATCTTTTAAGATTTAAAATCTGTGCACGGACGACACACACTAAAAGACAGACAAGACACATGAGGAGTCCCACGACAAATCATGGCATGAGACAAAGTTTTTATTGAGCCATGCCTCAATAAAAAGGCATGACTCAATAAAAACTTCCTCAGACTCAGGAAGACTAAACATCTGGCTATAAATCCTCAAGTGTGTGGGCAGATTAACTCCAATAATTTGATTACAAAAAAGCTTCGAGGCATATTCTCTGCCTCGAGGTTTCGTTTCATATTACCAACGTAGTCCAGTGTATAATCTGTAAAATGGATTTAGCCATAACACTACCTCGATGCTGCAGCACCTGAACAGAAAATGTGAATGCCACTTCTGTTAGCGGGAGCCTCTACAAGGTAATACATTTTAGGCCGTGTTATGAGTTAATATAGTGATGAGGCATAAGTAACAAATGCACTAAAATCTCACTTCATAACTTTCCTCTTCACCAGACACACACAAGTACGCACACACAAGTACGCACACACCTAGGTTACATCTCAAAACACGCCCTCACCACACATAAGGTATTTATAATAAATGCGAAATATGGACAAAGCTGCATTCATTAGCATACAGATAAAACTTAACCGAGGAATAACCGATAATTGCATGCTCATTTTAAGAGGTCTTTCATATTTCGTAACACACTATTGATATACAGTAGTAGCCTCGCATCCAGACTAGTCTCCTTAAAAAAGTGGGTGTGGTTTACCAGGCTGTTGATATAGTTGTTTACAAAGACAAAAGTGTAATTTATCCGATTACTCAATTAATCAATGAAAAAAATCAAAAGAATACTTGGTTACAAAAATATTTGATAGCTGCAGCCCTGTCAATAGAGGACAGTAATGGTCAATAATTAAGTCAGGACAGTAGAGGGCAGCACTACCATTTCAAGAACTTGGACCAAAGACTGTCACACAAATACATAACTTTGAAGACTGAAGACTCTTTGCCTACGACGGACAACTCCTGCACAGTTTTAATGATAGTGTTCATAATTATAGATAAGATCAACTTGTGGTTAATTCCTTCCTTTTAGAAACAGGTTGTATATTTAAATGTAAATGAAGTGATCTGTCACTATTTAAGAAAAAAAATGAACAATCCAAATATCAGTCATAAACAAATATAGAGCATGTAGTTGTTTATAAAGTAAAAATGTTGTAAAACATAAAAAAGTCACTCATGTTTCTTTAAAAACAGTGATATCTCGCTGAAGTTATTATGTGCAATAATAGATAATCCCAGTATCAGTAAATCGTGAGGTTATCGTTATCATGAGCCATGTTCCCATCCCTACTCAACACACATGACAATAAACGTAGTTGTAACTGTCATTACTTAATATATCATATATCTTTTTTTTAGCTTTTTAGATTAATTTTATAAGGAAGGCATTTACTTCTTGTAGTAACCAAAGTGCAAAGACTGAAGTTGCACTTTGCTTCTGAGTCCTGTGTGTCTCTGGCCTATTTGCTAAACCTGATGGCCTGCTGTTTACCCTTACATTCTCTTTTTCTTATCTCCTCTGTTCTATTTGATCCTTCTTTTTTTCTTTCCCTCCAAGCAAACACTAGGTGGCACTGTTTGATTCTGAACACTCCTCTCGGTTCCTCCCCTGCAGCAGCCCAATTTGTGTTCCTCGCTTGGGGGCTGCATTTTGACAGTTCCTTCTGTGTATCTTATCTATTTCCCCCCTCTAGGACTACGGATTCTTGCTCTAAAAGGGGCCGTCCCACTCAATAGCGCCTTTTTTCCTACGATTTCTTTGGCATTTATCACTCACAAGCATTCCTTCTTGTACAAACAGGGCACCTTTGTGTGTGCGGAAATCAAGGGTGAAGGAGTGAGTGAGGGTCTATCATTTGATTCTTTCATTTTGTTCTGTTTTTCAAAGGCTACGCTCTCCTCGGCTGACATTTGTAAAATCTTTTGTGTGAAACGGTGAGCCGGAGACAGGCCTTTGCCGCCTCCGCCACTGCCCACAATGTCTGATCAGATTTTCAATACGTGGTTTCTGTGCTTATTCACATTTTAAATAGTACATACTGTATAGGACACTCTTAGCAAGCTATATGGATGAAATTCTTGCTACTTTTTATGATGAGCCGCACTAAAAAGCCTGTACTAAAGAGTCCCCCATAGTTCTTTATACTTTGTTCCCTGTGGATGTGACCGCAATCCACTTATCACTGACAGCACTTCCAGGTAGTAGAGAAACATGTTAATTGGTGTCATGCAGGAACTATGTAAAAGGCGAGGAGTGGGCATAATGCATATAAGAATATAATATATAAGAATGTACACACGTTACTGAATGATCAAGTACAGAAAGACTTCAATTATATATCATAATACAGTATATACTATTCACATGGGTTCCAGTTACTCAGAGATGGCTAGAGCAGGGTCTTGTCACTATTCGTTTTAGGTGGGATACAGGCAACAACCAATTGCTGAGTTGACAAAGGGAGCCCCAGTGGAGTCTAATGTAGACAGTCCAAATTTCATACAGAAGTAGCGGCCAAGTGAGGCGGTGGCATGTTTACGGAAAGAAATCTCCATACACAAAAAGGCTTAAAGGCTTAAAGTCCTCCTTGTAGTGTTAGGATAGGAGCGATCGCTGTTGTTGCCTCCTTCCGCAATTTTCAGCTGTCTGTTGGAGTTGTCAACAATGTTATTGCCAATAATAGCACTATTGTTATTTATTTAATACATTCATGTTGCTTACCAAAGCCACAGACAATGACAACATCACAACCGTGAGAGGGATGATCTTTAGAGCCGGTCGGGACCCAAAAGTGGAACACAGAGCGATTTTCAGTGGGTCGCGAGCCTTTCCCTGAGAACTGAAGGTTTTCAATATTTATGAAAATATGGAGTCAAGTAAAAAATCTGCCTGTAAAATTCTTATGTATTTTTTTTATTTTTTTTTTTAAGTAAATTTCAAGTAACATAATCCATATTTCAAGTCCATAATCCAAAATTGCCATAACTTGTTAAAATGTTACTTTTTGCTGATATAATTGTGTGGAAAACATCCTAGGGCAAGGGTAGGCAACGTCAGGCCCGGGGGCCAAATCCGGCTCTGGCCCCCAAGATGATTTTGAGAAATATAATGATAGTCTATAGATGTTAGATCTATACAATGGTTAAAGTGTTCTAAAAATACTTAAATATTGTCAGTTTATTTAAAAAAAAATTCCTTGGGGGAAGATACCCAGACCCCCCCTTTAAGTCTATATGATGTATGACACGAGTAATTGTTGAAAGTGGTCCTTCAGTTTTGATCTACCATGGGCAGGTTCGACCTTCGATCTATTGACTAGGAAAACAGTTTCCAAGGAAACTTGCCTACCCCTGTCCTGTAACGGTGGGCGACGCCATACCAGTTGAGAACCACTGCTTTAGGGGAAAGGGAGTCTTATTTGTATAGCGCTTTCATATGACACAAGCCATCCAAAGTGCTAGGCAATGTGGCTGAAGTGTCTTGTCCAAGGACACAGGGATGCTGTGCACGTGCGGGAGCTGGGATTTGAACCCCCGACCTTCCGGTGATGAGATAAACCGCTCAACCATCTGCGCCGCTTTCACACTGTAGACTATCTATGATGTCATGTGAATGCTAACTTTTCACACTTAACATGTTATGAATGGTAAAATGGTGTCAATTTCCAACAACCTTTCATAGCATTTGTTAGCAACCATTGCCACTGTTATAATGAATCACTGATCTTCTGTTGCTCTGCTTGTCCATGCCTCACACTGGTAAAAAAAAATCACCTCGGCATGTGTGATAGCATGCAGTGGGCACATTTCCTTGACATATGCTGCTGGCTCAAACTCAAAGGTCTGGAGGAAGAGAGAACGTGCTCCTCCTGACATCTCCTGAAGGACATAAATAAGCCGAGGTGCGAGTAAGACATGACGACAAGGGCTCTGTTAGGGCACCATGGGCAAGGAAAGTCCAAGGTTTGTGCTTGATGCATTAGATATATATGGAGACATTTCATTATGAAAGTTCAATCTGTCAGACTTATGGTGATTTATTCGCTTTTCGTGCTGTATGTGTGAAACAGCTAAAGGCAGGGATTTAGTAAGCATTCCACATATTGATTTGGTTTGATTCATTTCAAGTGATGTATAATGGGATCGTCGTCAGCCATAGCAATAAACATTTTGAAACGCAATATTCTATCTGGGAACGGTCATAATCGTCCTTGAAGGGGGAAAAAAAAAACTGTGAGTGAAGCCCATGAATATTGTTGCATACTCATCCCGCCACTGATATTATCAATGTGCATTTTACCACCAGAATGTACTTATTTTGAACAAAAAAGTAATAATAATCAAGCTTGCTTCCAGTACTTTGTCAAGTATAGATATTAAGCCACAATTGTGCAATACACATTTCCTGCTTATCCATTCCAATACTTACTGCTGCTATTATGAAGTTGTTTTGAGACCACAGCCCATTTACGATTTAGGTAATTACGGCATCTCCCCGATCGGACATACCTGAAGTAGCTTTGGCGAGGCTCGTAACACAGATTTTCCTCAACAATCCCAGCCATTACCTGCATATTAATGCCGGCCCAGCGTGATATCAACGAGGGAGATTCCTAGAGAAATGCATGGCTCTACAGTCTGCCCGCACACTGTACTTTGATGTATAATGCATGTTGGGTATTCCTGCTTGTGACTGCAACTCTTCACATCTCCAGCTATCCCATGTTTAATTTCTATTTTTGTCTATTACCATTTCCTAGGAGTGTGCAGGCTGCATGTATAAGATGGACAGACTAATACAGTGGAAAACATTCAGTCTATACATACATACTACTACTAGCTTCTAAAAATATATATTAAAAAACTGCTCAAATAAACAACTAAACTACTACTACCAAATTACTCACTTGAATGTCGCTACTGCATCGACTACCAACACCTACTATTACCAGCTAGACTTCTAGTACATATGATAATTCTACCATCTGGCCAATACGTTGAGTATTTCAGAAAACATTTTGAAAATACTTATGTACCATATCTCTTGTGTAATGAATGTGCTTCACTTGGAAGATCTTACTATGTACAGTATTTCCTTGAGATTCTGATTAACAACTTACTTCAGTATAATACCAAAAACTACTACCGCTACTAACTTGTCCACTATGACACCTCGATCATCTGACAACTGAAGTGTCATTTTAAGTTAGTATTATAGATTGGGTTTGAAAATTCATCAACAAATTGGAGTGGTTAGATTTGTTACATAAGGTAAATTCACACATGCTAGGAGTTTGGAGTTTGGGAAGAAAATTCCCGAGAAGGGCACATGTGTGAATTTGGCTTATGTGGCAAATGTCTTGTTTAAGGTTCTCCACTAAATTGGCATTTCCATGATATTATAATTTGTTGATGCTGCACTTGTCTTCTTTTCTTCTCCTTCTCCGCCTCCTCCTTTACCCTCTTCACCTGAGCTCTCTGTCTGCTCCTTTAATCTCGCCTCTCCTCTCTTCATAATGTATTCCTCCTCGGCTCACCTGTCACCACAGTTATCTGCCATGTTCTGTTTCGGCGTGAGCTAAACTGACATCTCTTCATCTCTCGCCTCCCTCTTCCATTGACCCTTATTATAACGGTGGCGTGGCCTAATAACGTGCCTTAAACTGAACTTACAGTATATCTTTAGAGATGAAGGTACTTACAGTTTTTCCCAGTCGCTTTGGCACATTTCTCAGATCAGAGCTGATGTTTCCAAAAGCTTAAGCACATTTCTCAAAATATTTTGTACAAACAGCAAAATACAATATAATAATTGCAGAATCACCTCACCTGCTCAAAATGCTTAGTTAATGAATCAAAAGCAAGTATTTCTGTCAGTGAACATGTCAGAGCCTCAGAATACAGACGTCTTTGAGCATTGTTTATGAACATGGTCATCAAAATAATTCACTATATTTTCAGAATATGCACTAAATTAGACTGAAGTTAGACCAACAGTGGCACTTTTGGTCTGTAGAAAATAAGTAGTTACAACATGACATCACTGTTTGAATTGCTATTCACACACCATTTACTGTGTTACAGTAACTTATAACAGAAAATAGTATGGCTGTTCACACCTCAAATATTCAAACAAAAATAGTACATAACGACATAATTGTGCTGT
>OMNZ01015593.1:0-11732 GCA_900303255.1 Lesueurigobius sanzi | reverse complement strand
GGGCAACAAACATGGATATTAAAGTCCCCAACAACTACAATCTTGTCATGTTAGGCATTACACCTGCTAAAAAATCGGAAAAGTCCCCGATAAACTCCTTGTTGTACTTAGGAGGTCTGTAAACAACAGCGAACAGGATGGAGACGGGGCATCATATTTCAAAAGTAGACATACTTTTATACTTTTAAATATCACAATTTCAGTTTTGGAATCATTTAGTTTTAAAAAGTTATATGCCATCCAGTCTTTCACTTCCAGCAGGCATTTAAACAGAGCTTGGACATTATCTGTGCCTGGGTTTAGAGGCAGATACATTTGCAGGTCATCTGCAAAGCAGTGAAAAGAAAGTTATATTTCCTAAAAATTGACCCAAGGGGCAGCATGTGCAACGAAAACAGTAAAGGGCCCAAAATTGAGCCCTGCGGCACCCCACAGCTCAGTGGGGCAACACTAGAGGTATAAGGGCTAAAGTGGACAGCAAACAAATGACTTTCAATATACGATTTGAACCAACATAACGCAGTAGCTTTGATCCCAACATAATTCTCGAGACGTGAGAGCAATATTTCATGATTGTCAAATGCTGCTGTTAAATGTCCCAGAAAACCTTTCTTTCATTATTTCACTAGAGAAAATGGCCAAAAACACTACTTTTAACCTAGCTGGTTAAAATGGCTTGGGTTGAGCTGTTTTAACCATGATTTCAGAGTCAGCCTTTTTAAAAACTTGAATCAACAAATCAGAGCCTGTGGGAGAATACAGTATTTGTAAACACCAAAAACACACACCCATCTGTCTCAAAGTAGTGTGCCGGGTCAAAAAGGTCAAATGTAGATACGAAAAAGGTCTGCACAACTAGTATTAGCTCTTTATTACTTTATTACTTGTAAGTAATAAAGACTCTTGGGAGCTAATACTAGTTGTGCAGACCTTTTTTTTCAGAGAATACAGAATTTGACATTTTATATAAAAGATTCAAAGTGCTTGGCGTATTATGACCTGGAATAGGAGTTTGTTTTTATGGTCCAAATGTCATATCAGTTTACAACCACGGATCTAGTTCTTGTCCTATTTAAAAAGTAGTAAATGAGGACTACAATAGGTATTTTTGGTTGACTAACAAAAAGTGGATGAAAGGAGAAGAGCAGTAACAAACAGAAACATTTGCAATCAAAGAAACCAAAATGATAAAAGAAACATGGATAGTGCATTTCCTAATACAGTATGTTCTTGAAGCCAAACAATAGGAACAATACCATTGGTAACTGTTGGCTATTAGTTTCCAAAATGAGCACTTTTCACATTTTACGTGTGGTAATACCTCGAGCAGCTCCATGTCGGCCTGTTTCACTGTGACAGGATCCAACTGACTCATCATCTCAGACATGGTGGTCAGATTACTCCTCACCATCGCCAGCTCCTCCTTCAGCTGCCTCACCTAAAAAAAAAAAAAGTATAGTCATCTGCATATTCAGTGCTTTTTGAGTAAAAGCATAAGAAGGCCACAGCTTGAACAAGTAATTATTGAAAGTCATTAGTTTCTGTCAAATCAAACTTACTATACTACTGAATAATAGTCTGCAAAAGAGAACCAATGCCACCAGGACAGAGCTTAGACCTCAGTGCCCGAAACCACAGGGCTCACTATCCTTCATTGTGCCCGAGAGTGAAAAGTGAGCAGAGAAAGCCCTTCACCTGGCTGGGTGTGTAGGCGTGATTCCCGTCTTTGGCGTGTTTGAGTTGAGCATTGTGGGGCTGCTGCAGTGGGAGTTTGGTGGATATAAGACCAGCATGCAGAGCAGTGACAGTAGGCCCATTCCCCGGAGAGGTCTGGTGCAAGTCCCAGAGAGAAGAATAGATTTAGAAAACAACAGAAACAGCGGAGCAGGCAGAGAGAGCGCGCTTTTCACTAAATCTGTACAAAGGGTTTCTACAGGTAGCGGCAAATAGGGCTGGGAGATATGGTCACAAAATCTCATCACCATTCTTATTTTCTCACAATTCATGCCTACTGTATATTGTATTTTAAAGGTGACTAAAGCCATCTGCTTCTTCTTGGGTTTAGATCTTGTGTGGTTTAGTGTTGGTTAAGTCCTGTTTTAGTCCGTTTCAGTCCTTACATAGTTTTGACATGTTTCCCTCATGGACCTGATTTAGACCCAGTTTTCTCTTGGTTTATTTCTGATTGAGCCCTTGGGTTTGAACTGGTTTAGACCTTTTTTTATGGTCCTGGTTTAGACCTTGATTTCAGTCTCTGCTTTAGACTGGTTAAGTTCTTGGTTTAGTCCCAGTTTAATCCAGATTCAGTCCGTGATATTGTCTGATTTTAGACCTGGTTTAGACCTAGTTTTCTCCTGGTTTAGCTCTGGTTCAATCCTGACAGTAGATGCAGTGAGTGGAGAAAAGTGTCAGTGCAGATTTTCACTGAGATAAGATCATGATTCAATTTTTATCATCATATCACCCAGCCCTAACGACAAATGCCCAAATATTAAACTTTTAATGCTACAAACGCCACAAATCAGTACAAATGTAATATTAATTTCCATAGTCAATAGAAAAGTTGGTACAACGGACAACATTTGACCAGAAATGCAGTAAGATTTCTGCCAAAACTTCAGTCTAGAGTAGACCCTAAAAATTATCTTGATTTTCTCATATTCTGGAGTCCGACGTTTTACCTCTTTGTGGTTTTGGCTAGAGCCGTACCCTTCCAGCTCCACTGCAGGAAACTCGAGTCCCTTTCGCCGCAGGTCCTCGTACACAGAGACCACACCCGTCAGGTCGGGCGAGCTGCGGAATGCATCGGCCCACGCCTAAACACACAACACCAGCGTCTACTTCAAACATTCTCCCAGTGCTCCCAGTGAAATGATATCATATGGATTCTTACCTGCACAATGCCAAGAACCCGGTCGTGCAGCACCGCGGGGGGGTTGTTCCTTGGGATTATCGAACGGACCAGAACCCCTTCAATGAAGTCCCTTGTGGTGACCAGGATGTGGAACCTGTAGCCGCAGTTTTTTACACATGTTTCTAAAACCTAAAAAGAAAACAAACATGTGTTATTAAAGAAAATATATTTAAGTTGAGCATAATGAAGCATTCTAGATATGAGTTAATTGGTTGTTACTGTAATAGTGCAAAGGCTGCTTTTTAATATTTGCCCATAGCCCACAGGTAATTCAATACATATATGGCTGTAATTATTGATTTTCTCAGTAAAGTTAAGGTTTAGAGTTCATGCTACTATTCTTTTATATTATTCCCAAACTCAGCAATACAATTTATTGAGTAAACATCCTTTATGAGGTGCATGACCCTATAGATGTGTGATAAAAGTGCATGTACAGGGTTTATACACGATGTGAAAAGTCAAATTTAATGCTTTTTAATGCCATTTTAATACCGAAATACTAGATTTTTAATGCGACAAATGCAACAATTCTGTGCGTATTTCATTTCTTAAAATTTGCAATTCCACCAAACAGATGAATTTCTATATTCAGTAACGGGTAACTTTTGAACAGAAATCATGTAAAAAATTTCTTCAAAACTGCAATTGAGTGTATTTTATTTAGACCCTAATTTTGTATTTTTGATGAACTTCTACAGTAAAATGAGTCAAGAAATGTCATTATTTTCTAAGAAATTTAGATTTAATGCCAGTTTGAATTAAATGTAATGCTTTTTAATGACATTTAAGGCCTTATTTTTGGCACAATTCATTTTATGACTTTTAATGCTATTTAATGCCCCATGGAAACCCTGATGTAACTCACCGTAAGTGTCATCATGACCTCCTTAAAGTTCTTATTTGCCACTACCCTCTTCTTAATGGCTCGGACGGCATCTCTGGGCCTGAAATAGGGTCATATTTAAGTGTATTTGTGAGACAAATACGACACACATAACAGAAAGTTGTCCACACACCCTTCCTCTGCCTCGTTGACTAGGTCACAGATCTCCATGTTCAAGGCCCAGTCTTCTGAAGGCAGGCTGGAGCTGGTGGCTTTCTCTGTGGGAAGACAAAAGTACTAGTGGTATAAATGCATATTTAAGGCAAGTCATAGCATATTGCACTGTATCTTCTGAGGGTAGAAAAGAAATCTCTCTCTCCATTTTAGATAACAACTCATGATTTTATCTCACGCCATTCACATACTTCTCTCTTATGTATTCCACTGACAACAAAGGAGAACAAATATTTAAATGAACAAGCAAACAAACAAAAACCTAGACCAGACATCTCTGACTAAAACATTACAGAGGATGACTATGTGGACAGAGCAGGCAACAGCTTGAGAAGGTCATTACACATGGCACCACTGAAGGCAAGAGGCAATAAGTGACCTAGAACTAAAAGGATGGAAAATGAGAATAATCTGGGCTAAACAGTTTTCTTGCAAGAAACTGTAAATTGCTTCACATGTGGTGGAGAGCACTGAGTATAGCCTTCTTACTGTTTATGGTCATAAGAGGGGCTAAGACAGGTTAGGATTGTGCTGAAAGAAAGTGATGATGGCAGGTGCAGGCCTACAGTGGTGCAAAATGGGGCATTTTAAAATGTTGAAGCTCTGCAGCATGTTCTTTATGATGATATGGTCAAATAAACAACAAATACGATATTGTTTATTGTATTTGTTATTTATTTGACCATTTGAATCATCCATATAGACTTTTCATGTAGAGTCTAAACTTTAGAGTCTAACTATACGTGAAAATTCTATATGGATGATTCAAATTTTAAAGAGACATATGTGGAGTGGACAGAAAAATGTAATAAAATGAAGAGCTAAGTCCCAGTAACTGGACATTAAAGCTTCAAATCCCTCTGTGGGCTATGAATGAAAACTGTCGCAAAACAAACATCCACAGCTTCTTCTACTACTCTGTAACTACCATTACTCCATACACAGGTACACAGCTGTTATTGTTCGTAACTACAGCCACACTAAGATAAATATTTATCTGTGACATCTTTTGTTTCTTTTGCTGAGAAGGAGTGATCAAGAGTCTGGGTGTGTTTACTGTCAATAAGGATGCCCATAGATACTGTGCCAAAACAGAACCTGTCCTCAGTGCGACATTGGGGCAGTGGTTCACAAACTGAGGTACGTCTAGCACTGGTGGTACGTGGGCTTCTTTAGGTGGACCTCAGAGTTTTCTGCAATGTTAGACAATAATTTAATATTTTTTCTTGATAAGGAGCCTTGACATGGTTTACACCAAGACATAATTTAAACCAGATTTAGAACTAGCTTTTGTCAGACCTAATTTAGTCCTGATTTGATCATAATCTAAGTCTGATGGTACTTGGAAAGGAGGTACATAGTGTGAAACCACTGCTTCTTGTCTAAACAATTTAAAAGATTTATAAATTACTTTTCTACTAGGCTTATTGTTTGAGTAAGAGTTACACAGGCTAGTTACAACATAAATACTTGCGTGAATGAGTATTACGTGCATATTGCAAATTTTGTGGAAAAAGAGCCAAATGATGCCAGATTTGAGTCTCGTGTGATGGCGCTTTAGAGGGCACTTCGTAGGTAAAGTGTAGGAGGCCTGCACGGCACGCCAATAGATTATATGCCTTCTTCTCTGTTCATTTTGTTCGTTGGCTCTGCTAAAGACAATGGCTTTTAGCAAACCCATCAGGCTACATGCCAATAACAATCTAATTTGGGTCAGGAGGATGCAGACTACTGTGTCCGCCCACTACTCGCCGGTAAAACGGTCTATAATAGTAACCAATCAGCGTGCGACTAACTGTCAGTTACACCCGCCCCTGCACCAACGCCGCACACCCATTGAGTAGCTACCATGTCAATCAAGTTATAAACCGACTCTTGTCTCTTGAGGTTTTTGTTATAATTTTCCATATTTTAAAATTAGCCTGGTGAGTATACACAAAGGGATACGTATAAATCTTGCACAATAATAGCACAAGCCAAAAAATGTTAGACGAAACCCCCAAAATAATGTCTGCGATGTATTTCACAGAGCGAAGCTAACGCATCTCGCTTATTACAATGTAACGCGTAGCTAAGCATGGTCGCCTGGTCCTTACCGATGAGCTGGCCCACCGGAGTGCTGAACGGGTTGCCCAGGAAGAACTCCATGATGACGGCAGTGAGGACCCAGCGGTGCTCCGGAATCCCTGGGTCTCTCCTCCGACAAAACGAGCCGCTCCGCTCGCCGCTGCAGCGCTGTGTGCTCCGCTCTCAGGTCCACACGGTCCACACAGCCTAAAGTGGGCCACACCGAGCTGCGTCACGTTTTAAAGAGAGAGGACGACCTTTTGGTGGAGCACTGTATTGATCATATCAGCTGCACCACTGCGCCCCTCACTGGTCCTGATGACGGGACAAAAACATCCATCTCATCTTGTGAGGCGACTGTGGGCTCGTTAAAAAACATTGTGCGTACAGCCCCATTGCATAACCATCCGTCCATGAGGTTAGTCATCTGTAACCAGGATGATTCAAGCAAAACATGACAGTCCACATTTCTTAAGCCTGACTAGTTCTGTCAGATACCTTCATAATTCTGTTATAGGCTAAAGAGTATCTATTCTATTCTCCTTGGTCTAGACTCCAAAACAATTGGCTTTTCAGTATGTCTGACAAAAAACAAACACTGTATTTAGATTTAGTGATTGGCCAACATATGTGGTATGCTGTTACCTGAGATGTATTATCATTAGTCATTATTAAGTAATTCCTTGTGAAATATTTAGAGATTAGGCTTTAAGGCATTCAAGTAAATAGTGCGTGTAGCCATCAAATAGCCCATTCAAATCTTATACTTCAATCCTATTGTATTATGGTATAACAAAATACAATTGCTTGGAGGGGGAATAACTGTGCAGACATAGTTGTCATGTGAAAAAAACCCTCTTATTTCAATATTTGTTAAATATTTTTACTTTATTGACATGAAATGGTGCAAAATAGGTCTATAGTGAGACTGATATCCCAATTACAATATCTCTATTAGTTTATGCCTGACAACGGTCAGTGCTAATTATCAACACAGGATTTCACATAACTTATTTTTGGGGTAAAGCTGCAAATAAACAAACAAACATTTTATGTAGTCAATTTGAAATTGCATTTCTAATTTGGCTAGGAGTCTTACAAACAAAATTGGACGACAGCTAGGAGCACTAAACCTGGAGCAAACTAGTACTGTGTGTATCAGTGTCCATGCGTAGACTACTATACTTGCAGCAAATCGTGACTTTCACCATTCATATAGGGCTTGTCTTCATAGTTCTCACAAACACATGCCAAGGTTCACCCAATAACCTTCCCAGGTTTCCACTTCCTCAATAAATGAAGTAAATAATAAAAAAGAAAAACTAAGGAATGTCTTACTGGACAGCAGTCTTAATGAAGAAGGCAGCAGACTGGCTCAATAGGAGGCCCATGAAGGGTGTCAGTCCTTTGTGTCTGAAACAGGAGAACTCTTTAGTATGGGAAGCACAAATGGACCAACTTTACATTCCCAGGATCTCAACCAAAAAAGCAATCACATAACACATAACTTTGGAAATGTGTGTTCCTGTTGTTCCTGCTCTGGCCGGAGCTGCATTTTTAAAATAATGCTTTAAGTATTATTGCATCATACATCAAAACCTGCATAATAATAATGATGCATCTGTTTTATATAGTGCCTTTCTGGACACCCAGAGAGGCATTCTTAATTAACTTGTGGTGGTAAGCTACCTTTGAAGCCACAGCTGCCCTGAAGTAGACTGACGGAAGCGAGGCTGCAAACCTGTAAACCTGATGTAAATGAATAAGCATTAACTAGGGCAACATGAACTTTGCAGCTATTACTGTAAAAATAGCCTTTTTTGTGCCTTCTCTAGCTTCACTTAACTCAACATTTTTCCCTTGCGGTTGGTTATCCTCCACCTCTCATGCACAGAATTCTCCCTGGGACAAATGCACAACAAAGGTCTTTAACGTTCCTCTCTGTAGAGATAACAACATCACCACTCTGCTGGACACTATCACAAAAAGCTTGAAAAATAAGTACAAAGTTAGGAAAGACATTAATTGGCTCTCCACGATAGTACATTCTCCTCACTGTTTAATGTCAGCTGGCGAGCTTGCCATGTTTTCACCACTGTCCAATTAGTGTGGGTTTGCAGGGGATTGCCAACATTCACAGCGTGAAGCTTGCTGATTAGCCTCCTCAGTCTCAGAAGTACATGGTGCCCATTGCAGCTGTGACAGGCTTTATCAGCTGGTGGAAGCCATACGCATTATAATAGGAGCTATGTTGATAAATGCATACTCTGTTTCATGTTTGAAATGAACAAGTGTCTGCAATATTTCAGTCTCTGTTGCTATAGAGATGTTACACATTTGGGCATGAATCTTTTATTAGTTGGTCACGACCAGAGAACAGCTGCTTGTGGTCAGTGTGTGTGCTGTTCTGCAAGATAAGGAGATGGAGGGAATGGTGTCTGTAAAAAATACCACATATAAAGAAACAAAAT
Source organism: Lesueurigobius sanzi (assembly GCA_900303255.1). Lineage (NCBI taxonomy): Eukaryota > Metazoa > Chordata > Actinopteri > Gobiiformes > Gobiidae > Lesueurigobius > Lesueurigobius sanzi. The sequence continues at coordinate 3,220 of OMNZ01015593.1, read as the reverse complement.
ATGAAAATAGAAATATATACAAACATCAGGTCCAGGCAGGGCTTAATAAGATCCCCTGTATGGGAAATGCATTCCCTCATCTTCCATTTTTGGTGGGTAAAGGACTTAAGGTGATATAATAGTGTTTAATGGTGTCTGGTAACTGTTTTGGCCAATCCATCTCATTAGTCTAAAAGTGTTCCTCTCTAATGATTTATATATTAAGGATTGGGCAAATGGTATTTGAAACATAGCTGTGCATTTGAGTGAGTGTAATGTGAGGGCATACTGTATATACAAGTCACAAACGTCTCAAGATATAGTCAAATAAAGGTAAAAGGTAACCCTCAATGGGAGGGGCTTGGAGTAGAGCTGCTGCTCCTTCACTAAGAGAGTGAGGCTGCCTCAGCCATTGTTCAAAAGGACTGAAAAAAATGGACACCTCAAGGGGGAGGTGTTTCAGACAAGACCAATTGGGAGGAGACCTTAAGACATTAGATGGAATATGCCTGGAACAGCTCTGATTCCCCCAAAGCCAAGGACAAGGGAGTCTCCATTGACATACTTGCTGCCACTGTGACCTGCCCAGAATAATAAAGAAATTGCTGAATGGGAGTTTGGTCAGAATATTACAGGCAGCAGGGCTTACATATGAAGGACCGAGGACAGCTCCACTCGTGTACATGACACACAGACAGAGTGAGTGCCATAAATCACATCATTATTCAGATGTTACATGACAGAGCAGCTGAGTCCACAGCAGTCTTTGAGCAGAGTCAGTCCAGTTTGGGTGAAAAAAGGAGGAGTTTTTGTATGAGACTGTGGCGCCACCTGTTGATTCTGAAGAGCATCTGAGGAACACAAATGAATGAATACAGTATTGTATTAAAATGCATGACTAATAACTACTAATAATGAATAATAATTAACAGTGGCTGTCCATGACTTACTCTTTTTGGCTAATGTCTTTGTGAGTTTTGACTGTAAAAAGGTGGCCATTTCTCTGTCTTCATCTCTTTCTCTGTTGGAAAGAAAATGGCATGAAGTGAATTTGTGCATATATACATACATACATACAGAGACAACTTTTTATACTGTATGATATTAAAGTTTTGTCAGTGAATTGAAGCAGGGCGGACCACCCTAAAATTGAGCTGATTTGCGCTCTTCTAGATTAGAAATTGGCAATGCTACTGTATTTTTCGATACTAACTAGATCTGTTAATTGACCGCTTGGTTTGCTTATAATATAGGACTGTGATGACAAAAGAAATGTACTCTACCACAGGGAGATGAAATGGTTGCCCCAGCATTAATTGATCTGATTATTCATAACATTATTTCATCATATTTTCTTAATGTGAGCAACTATGGGCCTTAATAATACCCTTAATTTGAGAGCATTCAAAAAACAAACACCTAATAACCAAACCTGTAGTTTCTTTTTTGCAGCAGTGTTGACAGTGCCAGCCACATGTATAAAGACTTATTTTCTTTGTAACACTGGCTAGAACAATAAGTTGTACCTCAGCCTCTCAAACTCGACATCCTCCACCAGGAAGTCTCGCGTCTCCACCAGTTTATGGATCTGCTGGAGAAGTTCCTCCTCTCTCAGTCTGCTCTCCTTGGACTTTTCCATTTCTGTCAAACAATCACACCATTTAATCACGTTTTTGATGGAAAAACAAATACATAAAAACAACATTTTAAAATAAAATGATGATAAAAAGTGAAATGTTGCCTGCCAAGTACTAATCTTAGTTGGTGCCTGTGCAATTATATGCAGTCCAAGTAAATGAAAAAAAAAGAAAGAAAGAAAGAAAGCAGCTCCAATTAATTTGCTATCCAGTTCTCTAGCTATTGCTGCGATGAAAGTGCAGAGTTCTTGATCGCGGCAGTTACCACAGCAACCTTCATCTTTATCAGCGCAGTCATCGCTACTTAATGAAAGGAGGAATCTGAGGGAGCACATTTCTCCAGAAAAATACCAGATGACTCACATAACCAGGTCTAGACAGAAGCCACACTATCCAAAATTTGAAAAACAAAACAAACATAAATCAGTCAATCAATTGCCATCTGCAGATAGCCCATTCCCTCCTGCAATAGTAAGATCTAAAATATTGTTAACAAAAGTATTAAAGAGCTCGCCTGGAACGGAGACAATCATCTGCAGCTCTTTCTTGAGCCTGGTGATTTCTTTGCAGAGCTGAATGTCATCCATCCTGAAAAAAACAAACAAACAAGAAGCTTTTGCTGATTTTTTGATATTATTAGCCTTCTGATTATAAAATGACATTGAAGTTGAGCACACAACCCTGATGACCTATAACAGTGTTTCCCAACCAGGGGTACGGGGACCCTTGGGGGTACACAAGAGCTTAGAAGGGGGTACTTGGAATAATTTCACATTCAATTTACTGTAAAGAGTGAGAGTTTGAGAATATTTAGTCGCCTTTTTACTGATAAATACGCACTTTAGTCATTCACTTTCTAACTAATCATCAATGCCATCGAGGCAGGGGGCACTTGGAGTATAAATAAAAGGCTCCATGGGTAGGCAAGACTAAAAAAGTTGGGACCCACTGACCTAGAAGAAAATGCAAGTTTCTTTGTTGCTTCACAATTAAGGTCTGTAACAACATCATTTTGTAATTTTACACCAACATTTAGTTGAACTTATTCAAGTGATGGTTTTGGATCCGTGTGAGTCCTTACATGTATCTGAGCTCAGACTCTCTGCGCACCAGGACGTCCCGTATCCGCTCGATTTTAAACAGCTCCCCCTCAATGTCCTCCATGGTGATGGACGCGTCGGCCATTGACACGACATCTTCTGCTGCAGAAATACAAGATATGTTCTGGGCCAAGACTTTGAAACTATGAAGAGATCGTAGCCTGTTCAGAAATAAGTACTTCACAGGGCCATGGTCCAAGCCAATTATGAATCTTTAACCTCTTAAGCCCTAACGTCCCCATTTTTGGGGACATGCCACTTTTAGAGACAATCCTTGTTTATTTTAGTCTGTTTTAAAAAATGTGTTCACAAAAAAAAGTGTATTTTTGGGGGGGAAACTGTATTTTATGACCAAATATATACTGCACTGCAACAATTGACATCTTCATAAGTAAAAATTTGCTTGAATTCAGAATATTTGATGTTATTCTTAGTAATTTTGACTTGTCAAGTAAGATTATCTGCCAATGGAACAAGTATTTTAGCTTCAATTAAGAAAAAAAT
>OMNZ01015592.1:16015-38871 GCA_900303255.1 Lesueurigobius sanzi | reverse complement strand
ACCTGGTTTAGTACTGGTTTAGACCTGTTTTAGGCCCGGCTTAGACCTGGTTTAGTCCTGGTTTAGTCCTGATTTAGTCCTGGCTTAGACCTGGTTTAGTCCCAGTTTAGACCTGGTTTAGTCCTGGTTTAGTCCCAGTTTAGACCTGGTTTAGTCCTGGTTTAGTCCCAGTTTAGACCTGGTTTAGTCATGGCTTTGTCCTGGTTTAGAACTGATTTAGTCATGGTTTAGTCCTGGTTTAGACCTGGTTTAGTCCGGGTTTAGACCTGATTTAGTCATGGTTTAGTCCCAGTTTAGACCTGGTTTAGACATGGTTTAGATCTGGTTTAGACCTGGTTTAGACATGGTTTAGATCTGGTTTAGACCTGGTTTAGTCCTGGTTTATACCTGGTTTAGTCCTGGTTTAGTCCTATTTTAGTCCTGGTTTAGACCTGGTTTAGTCCTGGTTTAGACCTGGTTTAGTCCTGGCTTAGACCTGGTTTAGGTTAGTCCTGGTTTAGTCCCATTTTAGTCCTGGTTTAGACCTGGTTTAGTCCTGGTTTAGACCTGGTTTAGTCCTGGCTTAGACCTGGTTTAGGTTAGTCGGTTTAGTCCCATTTTAGTCCTGGTTTAGACCTGGTTTAGTCCTGGGTTAGTCCTGGTTTAGAAATCACTTTATAAACACATGTCTAACATCTCAGTTCTTCACAGACATTCAATTAAATAAATTTATCGCCTAATATCATAACAGGAGAAGGGCTTCTTTACCTGTTCCATAACCATGGCCCTTTAACTTTCGCTTCAGTTTAGCCGTGGAAATTACATCTAAACACTGTGCCTCGCAAACGCTTTCTGATTGGTTGGTGAAAATCACAGGAACTCCAACTAGGGCAGGGATCTCCAACCAGTAGCTCGGGAGCTATACCGGTAGCTCGCCAGCCCTTTCCAAGTAACTCGCCAAAGACTTTCTACATGTCTACACACGCTTGATGAGTCACATTTTAGATGCATTTTTGTTGTTCTGAGCAAAATTTCTGCAAACATAGCAAAGTATAAAGCTGAACCTACTGTACTTTTCTTTTATTGAGTTGAAAGTTCATCTTGGCAGTCCTAGAGGCCTAGTTACACGTGTTTATTTGAAGTATAAGTAGCTCGCTGCCATTTTTGTAATGCAAAAGTAGCTCGCAAGGTGAAAAAGGTTGGAGACCCCTGCTCTATGGGTGTTCTGGTAATCCACCAGGAACGCCTCTGCTGCAGCCCCACCCTTCTCAAAATATGGCTCTACAAAAGCTCATGATCTGTTTTTATGATATGATGGGGCTCAGCAACAAAATTTCCCACCATTTATACCTCATGTGACAACCAGCCCCTTAGTCAATGTGACAGCCATTATAGCGAGAACGGATCAAATCAAAGCTAAAACCTCTGTCTTTGTTTATGACACTAAAATAATGAATTGACTAAATGATTATTGCAACAGAAGAAGAACACCAAAACACATATCAACACCAAAAAACAGCGTCTGTGGCTATAATCAGCAATGTGACGACCAACCCCAATCTCCCCTACTCATTTTGCATTCTGCTTGGGAGAATATACGACTTTTATTTCCCACATAAAAGTCTCGATGTTGATTGTTATGACACATTCATACATAGGCTCTGACTGGCCCTCATAAAATGAACTCATATGCTGTGACCTTGACTCAAAGAGAGGTCAACAGAGCCACAAGTGGTGCCAGTCTGTGAGGAGAGCTGCGTGGGAGGTCTGAGAGCATATGACTTCTAATGGAAGTCAAAAGTACTTTTACTTGACTTAACCCTCAGGCCTTAAGAACTAACATTCAGCCTCTTCGTGACATTTTGTGCAATAGGGTTTATTTGTATTTCCTATATAAAGGCCTCAGACAGGGCATTGAAGAGCCCTAGCTTTAAAAAAAAAAATCACACTTAGCCTCTTGCCATTTTGCGTAATTTATTATGATGTTTATTACAAGTAATGAATCTATTACTTGTATGTTTATTACAAGTAATTGAGTTAAGCCTCCTCAGACTAAAAATCTGGATAAAATGAGGATGGAGATTATGTTTATTACAAGTAATAAACCTATAACAATACATTATAATCTCCACCCTCATCATAGAAGCAAAAAAAAACAAAAATCATAGTTTTAACCCTTCAAATGCCAGTTAGTAACACAAAAAAAATGCTTTATTTCCTATAAGATATGCAAAGTGAATTTTGTTTGTGCAAAATGAGCCCTAGAATGGTGTTTCAACATTATTTGGAGCATTCTTTTGAAAATTTTAAATAAAAAATCATATTGGGCCTTTTAAAACCATTAAGTCCTTTTTTTTTAAATAAAGCTGGACACACACTAGAGGATTGTTAGCCAGATTTTTAGTCTGAGGAGGCTTGGCTCAATAAAAAGTTTCTCTCATGCCATGATCTGTGGTGGGACTTCTCATGTGTGTGTATGTGTGTCCTCATGTCTGTCCTTAAGTGTGTGTGGTCTGTGCACAGATCTTTAGTCTCAAAAGATTAAAAATCCTCTAGTGTAAGGACACGTATTGACCATCAAATTCTAGAACGTGAACACCGTATTGTCAACACAGTAGCGTGATATGAACATGATAATGTGGTACTGATCACTGGCATCAACAGTTTTCTCGTCTTTCTTGCAGTTAATGTGCTCCTCTGTCCAAGCCGCTCTGTTTGAGGAGGAGGAGAAGAGCCGCAAACTCCAGGAGCGACTGTCCACAGCGGAGAGGAGGAACCGCCAGCTTAGAGACCGCGTGAAGAAAGTGAAGAGGTCTTTGAAAAGCGCTCGAAAAGCCACGCGGGAGGCTGAGGAGGAGAGCAGAGGGCTTCAGGACAGGCTCATGGCGGCAGAGAGGAGGGTGGGACATCACCTCAACACTATAGACCAAACCCAGGCCACCAGGTGCAGGAGCAGAGGGGACAGGCAACAGATGAAACTATGAATGAACTCAAAGAGGAGGAGACTGCTGGGCGGCCTCACCGTGACACTCTTGGAAGATGATTATAGACTTTACTCTTTTGCTTCCCTATTGCTGTAACGTGAACTCTTCCGGGCCAAGGGCACTTTTTATCATTTTTCTCGCCATCAAGTGTTTGGCACCTTTATTTTCATCATGTGTATGATGTAGTGGGGTCATATCAATCAAATAATCATGATAGAAGCAGAAAAAACAACAAAAAAATAAACGTAATTATAGCTGAAAATGTAAAATTATAAAAGCTGTGGACATTAGAAACATGTTTTGTGGGTCCTGGAGGTGGAAAATAAAGGCTGTAGATACAGTAGAAAGGTTTGTTTTAATATCCAGGGTTCGTTGCACCTTTTTGCCTGGATCTTCTATGCACCATCTGCATTTACTCTCCTTAAATGTGCTTTTTGACACAAATGTCCCTTCATACATTTGGAAAAATCTTGACGTGTTCCTCCATACATTTGCCCACAACGTTCTATGTAAACACAAAACAAGATGGCAGTTGGGGGTATACAGTATCTACACTGCAAAAAGTCATATCTTTGTAAGTTAAGTGATCTAGAAATTAGTTAAATTTTCCTGAAATAAGTTCATTTGTCCTTGGTTTGAGAAACTAATTTCAAGATGCTTGTCCATGGGGCAAGATTTTGACACTAAAATTAAGAAAAACAGCCTCAACACACTCAAAATTAAACAAAAATAACTTGTTTTGCCTAATTCCAGTGTAAAAAACTTGCCCCATGGACAAGTATCTTCAAATTAGTTTCTCAAACCAAGGACAAATTTACTTTTTTCCAGAAAATTCAACTAATTTCTAGATTACATAACTTACTAAGATATGAGATTTTGCTGTGTAGTACTGTTGAATGCCTGGGCAATTGTGTCAACATTTTTAGACAGAGGGTTTTAACTATGGTATATACTTGTATGTTGGGACTTGTATGAGCAGTGTCCAACTGGGGACCCATCTCCAGGTCATTTTCATAGACCACCATGTCGGCACACTGTAGACCAGTGGTGCTTTCCCCAGTCCGAGGCATATTATATCTGCATTCTGCACTGTAACTCTGAAGTGTTGACAGGCTCTGCATGCTCTGACCACAATAACCTTAAGTCCTTCCTATTTAATATTTCAACGTAAGCTGTTTATTGTAATTCTTGTCAAGTGCCAGATTATATGAATGCTTTTTATTTTAGCCAGATATCCTCCTTTGGTACTGTCTGTCCTGTCTGCTCCCTCTGTGTCCTGCTCTATCAGAACAGGCACAAACCCAATGATAAATAGGTAAATGCTTAAATCCCAGATTTTTTAAATCAACTTTGAAGGAAAAAATGTTGACATGTTTTAGAACCTGATGTACGTTGCTGCTGCTTGATAATTTGGAAGCTAAAAATTCTCCCGATGTTTACCTATAGGGTAATTCTGAAAACTCTGAGGTCCTCAGGTGATTTTAGTCCAGTGCGGATCAACATGTTGGAGTTCGGAACGTTTTTTAACCTGTGTATGAAGTTTAATGAAGGCAACATCGATTCACTGACCTCACATTAGAGATTTGATGGTGAGGTAAGTTTTTGTACATTCCTTTTCTTTTTCTACCGTTCACATTATTGGCGTAGCACTTTGAAATGTAAAGTGCAATATAAATAAAATCTATTATTATTAGCAGTGCTTTAATGCAAAACTAAGCAGCTGTAACAAGAATTTGACCCACCGTTTGCTGTCCTAACTGGAAACCATGGCATCCAAGCTAATTCAGAAATTGCTTAATTGTTTATTCACCCCCAAAAAAGATAAAATATCATGTTTTTAAACATTTTTATTTTGAAAATCTCCCAAATTTTCAAGCTCAAGTCCCCATGGAAAGTTTCTGTAAATTTATTAGGAATTTTCAGTCCCTTTGCAACACAAACCCAACAATCACAATTGTTCCAGACTTGTTCAACTCTAAATGGGAGAACACAATCTTCTCTTACTTAGGACACACCTCCCACAATGAAGCATACCACTCCAGAGGAAACATGCTTTGAGAGTTCCATTGATTATCATAAAAATAAACAAAAAAAAACACTTGACTTCATAAAGTCAGAGCCCTGGATCATAAACAGTAAAGCCTGTACATTTGGCAATACTGACAACAGAGAATAAGCCGATGACAGAGCCAGTCGTAAGCTGAGGTTTCCCTGAGCGCTCCTGAACTGGGCGCAGCTTAATGAGCGCCAAAAAGAGCAAGATCATGGCTTAAAGTTAAGAATAATCACGTAAACGCTCATTACAAGTCCAGTCATCTGTAAATAAATGTAGAAAAATTGCATTTGATTTCGTGGGACAAGTTGGATTGCATTTCACTGCTAAGGGAAAAAGTCAACATTCTCAGAAGTAGTAAATGTACATTTATACCTTACATTTACACCTTCATATCACCAACTGTATTAAATGTGAGTGTTAAAACCTCTTTGAAGCTTTCTGACATCCACAGTAGAACATACAATCTTACATTTGTGTTTGATAAGTGTATACAGTACAGGCGTTGTCCTCTGTGTACATAGATGAAATGATAATGCAGTATGCATGGTGTCCAGCAGCCCACTGTTCAGATATAAAAAATAAAATAAAAAACAGCAGTGGCATCAAATGTGGTTGGGACATCCCATAATCCTCTTTTCTAAAAAGTCATTGTTTTTAAAAATAGTAATAGACCCTGTAATTTCAAATTCATTAATGCTTTGAAATTATACTATTATTATTATTATTGTAAATAGGAAAATACTATTGACCAAACAATAATGAGCACTGTAATGATTCACCTCATATTTTAAAATTGGACAAAGCCCTACAGGACTGTTGCCTGATAAATAATCATGGCTCACACTTGTATTACCAGCCTGTGTAATAATATTCATGTGGGGGGCCTGGGGAAATTTTTGAAGTACCCAGATGTCATTTAGTGCAATCTGGTGTATTTTAGATGACCGTATTTAATCAGTCTTATTACACGAACACACAAAATTAGAACACAGGCTCATTATTATTACTTTACTCTTAAACAGCACTCTGGTATTAACCCTTTAACCGCCAAAGTTGCCAAAAATGCACCCAGTGTTACTTTGTTTGCGTGACTTTGGCGCCTGCCGTTAGGTCAAGAGCGATCTGAACAAACAACACATTATTTAAAAAAAATAACAATGGGTATCAGAAATAAAGTGGGTGAACGTTTAGGTCTAACTTGGAGATGTGAGCGGAACTGGTAAAACATTTATCTGTTGTTCTCTATGGCTAAAATACATTTGGCGGTTAAAGGGTTAATTTAAATGTATTATATTTATTTATCCATCGTTTCATTCATTTTTATTTATTTACTGTCAAACCCTGATTGGACTCTTGTTGTAATATTGGCAAAAATAAATGGATTGTGTCTCCCAGTGGAGCCTGAGGTCTCCCATCCAGCTACTGACCACGACCTGCCCTGCTTAGCTTCAGAAATCTCACTGGATCAGGCAGAGCAAAGGCGGAAAAAGATGGTGTCAGTGCCCTCTGCTGGACAGGTGTGGAATTCCATCCTTTAAATGTTGGCTGCCCCCTAGCGGCTGGATTGAGCATTTTAGTTATTTTAAAATGTCATAACTCCTGACAGGAATGGGCTAGAGACTTTTTTGACATGTTCAGAAACTTGGGCCGGATGAAATCATCTCGATCTGGCCCGCTGACCGTATGTTTGACTACCCTGGTCAATACTGATGCCACTACATTCGATGGAGCCGGCTGTACTTCACAGAATACTGCATTACTCACATGTCAACAACACCTAAACAGTCGAAAAGGTACTTTTAAAGCACTTCTTAAAGCACAGACAAAGACAAAACAAGCTAATACCCAACAGAAAGACTAGTGTTCTGTGTAACTCATAACATGGCACATTTCATCTCTGACTAATGTATGACTAACATTGCAAGTATGTTGAACGGACAATGGGGGAAACCAAAGTAAAAACTCTGTTTAGCTACAAAGGTCATAAGAAGACGGGCTCAATGCAATACACACAACACCTTTTTAACAGACCAAAAAAACAGAAGTAATGGGAGACACTGCAGGCAAAACTCATTTTATAGTTTTTAAAGTTTAACCATTGCACTGATTCAACGTTTCTCAGAATAATTTTGTGTGACCTAATTTCCAAATTTTTGTAGCATCACAATATTTAGAAAATGTGCTCAGAGGGAGTTTTCAATGTCGAATTCCTGTCTGATTTATTGAGTTAATTTGGGATTTTTTTACATATGAAACATAATGACTTAACATTATGTTAAGTCATTAACACCTGCAGTGTCTCTGCTTAAAAACACGAAGGAAAGACGAGACTGAAGAGGCCGTTGAATAACATCGAAGCAATAGCCCAGACTGGAGCCACTGGTTAGCAGCACATTTATCATGGAGCGGCCGGTCCTTGGTTCGACTCCTGCTGTGGATGTGTCTGTGAAGCGGCACAGAGCAGTTTGGTCTAAATGGTTTCTGAATGCCATTGTACTGTAAAGTTCAGAGACAGAATTAAACGCTGACCCAAAATGGCTGAAACGATAATAGATTATTGCCCACATTATCCAATAGGTAGTCACAGGCACTTAAACCCATTTAGACCCATGATGGGCGCAAATCTTAAAAACTCGCATCATTTCAGGGCGAGCTCCAATAGCATGCCCTTTAAAGCAAAAGCTTCCTATAAAGTAAACTTCTTTATAGATCAATTATTTATTTACACTTTCTTAAAATCCCCTCCTCAATGAGTAAAATGATTTTGTATGAACAGTGGTAATAACAGTAGATATGTGCACAGAACAAATGCTATGTGTTTCAAGGCTGTTCCAAAAATGATGCAAGATCCTTTGTTGCCATAAAAGTGCAAAATATAGCGCCATCTTCAGTCTCACTTTTGTCCAAAAAATGTAAACCTTGCCAAACTGGACAGTACCGCTTCATGCACAGAGTACAGCTCAGAGTGACTTTAGTCTTAGTCTGGTCCAGTCGTCTGCCCGTTCTGGAGCAGGGCGGAGAACAGGCTGGAGGCGCAGTATGGCTCTTATCTCCTCCCTCTTCAGTTTAATGTGTGAATGCGTGCAGCTTTACAGTGCAGTGGCCTCCCAGCTGGTTCCCCGCGGGACTTGGCGTCACTTGGTCTCCTGTAGGACGGGGGCAGGGGCCGCGGAGGGGCGTGGTCGGCTTCGCTCGGTCCCAGCTGAGGCAGCGGCAGCTGTGGAGGCCAGGCTGCAGGGCGTGGCTGGGGCGGGAACACCTGAGGACAAGGAAAGAGAATGACAGTGGGTGTTTATTATGGACAAGATGAGGTCATGTGTTCGAGATCTTCCACTTGAGAGGAAATAAGGTAAGAATGCTTTCTGGGTCAAATGTGGAGCAAGTGATTTGGCCATTAAATTGTGTGAATCCAGGGCTGCTTTAAGGTACGTTCAGACCAAAGGCTTTTTGGATGGCAAAAATGCTTAAAGCGCCAGATTTGGACACTGGTGTATTTTGAAGAGAGAGACGCTGGCGACAATTGTCAGATGCTCAGGAGGCGTGTCAAAAGTCTGGAAATGAGCACGTGTTGGGAGGTGTTGCTGATGGTCTACTATATAACTACAATGGCAGATCCCATCTCTTCTACGTGGTTGTACCCTACTGTCTGCTCCTCGGCCCTTCAGCAAGGTATCCACCTCTGCCCTGTCCTCACTGCTGCCCACATGCACGCTGTTTGGTTACGTCTCTTTTCTTTTCTTTTTTTTGTTTTGTCATGTTCCTGCTGCATGACAGCACACTCCCGATACCAGCAGCCAGACAATTTGGGATTATTACTTCCTGGCACCGAAAAGAGCCCGGATGAGGGCTGGACTACGATGCTCTATAGCCCCACAACATAAGTGCCAATGGTAATGTTTACAAACAACATGATGGAATCCGTCTGTGTAGGTTCTCAGTCGTACAGGAGTTGTCTTTGCCTACAACATGATGAAATATTGTTTCAGAATCGGTAGTGCCATTCAACACTCACAGCCTTCATGAAACAAACTGCACAGCTCCCTGTTTAGGTAAACAACACACGGTCCAGTCAGGCACAACAAAAACAAATCAAAAACAAACACTAATGACAACACAGTTCCATTTCACTGCAGTGATTAATAATGAACAGAATCTTTCCAGAATCTTAAATTATTCAGCAACTTCTGCCTGGTCCATAAACGTGCATTAAATACAGCAGTGGGACCCCTGGGGGTACGCGAGAGCTTAGCAGGGGGTACTTTCAGATTCAAAATAAGATAAACCTGAATTGTATTTTTGATTTTTATGTTCAAAGAAAAGCTATTGAAAAACATTTAAGAGCTAAGAGTGAGAGTTTGCCAGTTGTTTACCTGATAAATAGGAGTTGTAGTCATTCCCTTTGTAACTAATCAATAAAACCATCAAGGCAGAGGGTACTCTGAGTATAAATGAAAGGGCAAGGAGTATGCGACACAGAAAAGGTTGGGAACCACTGCAATACAGTATATTAGTCTGCACTTTTGCCTTTTTATTACTATTTTATCTTGCGTCTCTTATTGTGATGATTTTATTGTGATTATACTGTATGTCTGCAGCTAAACCGCACTATGTACCCAAGACAAATTTCCCCTTGAAGGGACAATGAAGTTTAATTAATTTTCATTTTCATACACTGCCTGAAGCTCTTCCTCAAAGCATTAACAGCGCAAAGTCATTTGGAAAGCCTCAGTAAAAGACTTGTTGAGCTAAAACCCCGTGACTGAGGCCCCAAACCAGCACTGGGGGAGGAACATTGGGGAAACAGGAGGAACATTGGGGAAAGAGGAGGAACATTGGGGAAACAGGAGGAACATTGGGGAAACAGGAGGAGCATTGGGGAAACAGGAGGAACATTGGGGAAACAGGAGGGGCACTGGGGAAACAGGACAGCCGCTCAAAATAGCCATAGATGAAGATTCAAAGATTACTCAATCAGGTGGCTCCAAACACTGGTCCAGCTATAGTATGCTTTTGATGAGGGAACAACATTGTAACATGCTTAAAAGCTCTAAAAAGTTGATTTTGCGTAATACTCCCTTTGTGGAGGTGTTTATGTGAGGGAAAAAAACAAAACCTTTATATTAGTGCGTATTTGACCTTTTAGTGACTCAGTGGCTGTAAGTAAAGGCACCATGCTTACCACCCATACAGCCACTGAGTCACTAAAAGGTCATATACTCATTGTTTTTTGCCCAGATCAAAAGTTTCACAGTGCACCTATGAATTGACCTGAATACTTTACTGTCCAGTCCCATACTCACATTCTTTGCGTGGAGCTGCGATGCCGTTTTCTGTGACAGACGTCTTGCTTTCTGTGGCCGCTCCTGTCGTCTGGTTCGGTTCAGTTTGACAGAGGCTTTGACTCTGGTTCTTCCCCGGTTTTTGGACTTGGTTTTGGACTGGCTTTTGGGCCTGACTTTGGACTGTTTTTTGGGCCTGACTTTGGGCCGTTTTCTGGACCTGGTCTTGTCTGTTTGTGGCGTTGGAGGGGTCCGCACTGCTGCTCATGCTACTTCCCAGCTGGAGCCTTCTCATGTGTCTCACGACGGCTGTGGCATTGAAGGCTTGCTGCAGGACAGAAGAGAGAGAGGTTAAAAAGCAACAATGCAGATGGTATTTATTTATTTATTTGTTCACACATATCAAAAGAATTGGTAACCTCCAGTAAACTACATGACTAGAAACATAATATCAATATAACATTGATATTAAATAAGTGCTGGGTTTTTCTCAATATGTTATAAAACTAACGTATACATTAAGGCATTGCAGCAATACTCGTTTTTTTCAATTTTCAGGTTTTATCCAGTTTGCTCTTAACATATGAACTTTCACTTGGAAAAAAATGAATGATCTAATCTTTACAATAAGGAGTGCAATTATTATTAATGTTTCTCCATAGAACTATATGGGAAATTCTAAATTGAATGACCTTTTTGTCAAAATGCATTTTTCTTACATTGTCTTATATTTAACAATATTCTGAAGGTTTGATCAGAGGGATTTTTCATTATTTCATTCCTAGCCTGAACTATTGAGTTTTGAACCCCAAAAATGTATTCTCTAATAATAAAAATAACGTCCTCGGTCGTGAGGAAGGTTCAGATTGTACAAACGTGCAGCTGAAGCTCCTGTTCCCAACTGCTGAGGGATGTTATTGTTGACCCCATGACATCGCTCTCAAAGGTTAAGGAACAGGAGGAAGGAAAAGGAGGAAGGAGCTATTTTGTTCCCATTTCAGATGCAGCCAGAGTTTATATAGTTTTGAATAGTACTCTAGGATTGTGGCTGTTTTGAGAAATTAGGTTTGAAAAATAGGATTCACGGGCCTCTTTTACTGCCAGCTGATAGGTATCTATAAGTGCTTTGAGGTTTTCAAAGGAAACACTACTTCTGTCTTTCTTCCTTTTTCATTCAGCTTTTCTGCATCATTTCATTATGTTGCGTATGTGGTCAGTTATCCATGGTAAAAATGATTGATTTGTTTCATTTCAATTTGAGTGTTTTCATCCAAAACTGTCAGATAGGATTCATTAAAGTCATCCAGAAGGGTACTGACAGACGTTAGGCATAATACAGTATGGATTATGGTTAGTTGAGTGTGAAAACATGGTGCTAAAGCTACTTGCAGAACCAGTTTTAAAACTATGGGAGCACGTCACCCAGGGTGCAGTACAGACTGGATTAAAGGAGACACCCTTATGATCAGACACGTTCAAATCTGTTAATGTTTAATGTGACGGTACTAGATCAAGGGTATGGGCCCCGCTGTGGGTAGGGTCCTTCACATGTTGAGTGAGGTTAAAGGAATCAATCACACCTGAGAAATCACGAGCCAGACTCAAGGAATTTGGATAGCAGACTTGCAGTGGGCCAGGGATGAGCACACCCCGTTTTAGTGTCGGCTTTTCTTGTGTCTTTGCATTGATGTTCCCAGGAGGGATCCTATGAGGATTATACTGCAGATGATTCCTCTTGGGATGTTTGTTTCAATTGCACACATTTTGATCCCAGTCTGGTTGTTTATCATTGTATTTTAGACAAGACTAACATAAGAAGAAAACTTTCCCAGCCGTGTAGAGCATGGGCATGGTCCATAAAGCTGAGCTGGTGGCGTTTGAGGTTGAGGTCATGGTGTTAAGAGGGTGCTTTAGCCTTGATAGTGTCCCAGGATATCGCTCAGGTTATTTCTCCAAGAGTCACTCTATTGGTGTGAAGAAGTTTGACGGAGCTAGCAACAGTAACTGAGGGGGCAATTGTGAGACTTGAGCCACATCGTACAACAAACAAATACTCTCCTTACACAAACTGAGATACATGATGTACTTATTGACATAAATAGAAGAAAAAAAGGTATTACAAGTGTCTAATTTTATGTTTTCAGTTAAAAATGCCACATCTACAGACATTTCTCTTATGGGCCAGGCAGAGTACCTCAAATCAAAATTGTTGTAAAATATGATGGATTTCTGTGCACCTCAACATCTACTTTTCATTTTTCCTCAGAAGCTCCCACACATAAGGTGCTATATTTCTCTAGGCCTATATATACAGTATATACTGTATATCACACTCTTGATATACCAGTGCTGCCTCACGTCATTCCTCTGCTGTGCACAGGTGGCATCCTGGAGGTGAAGACCATATAGACGCCACATGTCAGATCATTGGAAACACATTCAGGGAAGAACGTAACAGGCACTTTAAAGTGCTTATACTGTAGTGTTATGAGAGTGTTTACATAAGGTTTGATAGGGTACACAATATGCCCCCCGCAAAGAAACATTTCACACTTTCTTAGAGCCATGATCAAAATGTTTATTTTATGACGACGATTACTTGTAGAACTGCACTCAGTAGATGCTACATATTGCCTTATAGGAGGAGACTAAAGATCTCTGCTGCTTCTGCATGAGACTGACCAATACGTGGAGAGTGTGGGGACAGTTTAGTAACAGACTGTGATACCTGACAGACAGCTGTGTGTTGAGGCGTGTTACCCATCATTAGAGCAGATATTAAGGGGACTAGGACTAAACAGGCCCCTCCCATGTCCTGTACACACTGCTCCAGGTATAAACAAAAAGACAAACCTACACTTTTGTATGTATGCACTGCCTTTTGTGTGCCTTTATGTGGCAGTGGCCTATGTGTCCAATCGAAAAAATGCCAGTGGCTCAATCAGCTTCTTTTATTTAACTGATTGAGCCGGTTTAGTCCTAGTTTAGACCTGATTTAGACTTTGTTTAGACCTAATTTAGTTCAAGTTTAGTCCTGGTTTAGTCCTGGTTAAGACAGTTTTGTCCTAGTTTCGTCCTAATTCAGTCAAAGTTTAGTCCTGGTTTCAACATGGTTCAGTCCTGGTTTAGCCCTGGTTTAGGCCTAGCTTAGTTTAGCCCTGGTTTTGTCCTGGTTTTGTCCTGGTTTAGACCTTGTTTGGTCCTGTTTTAGTCCTAGTTTAGTCCTCGTTTCGACATGGTTTAGTCACGGTTTACCCCTGATTTTGTCCTGGTTTAGACCTAGTTTAGTTCAAGTTTAGTCCTGGTTTCGACTGGGTTTAGTCCCGGTTTAGCCCTGGTTTAGACCTGGTAAAAATCTGTGTGAATTACTTTTTACTCATATGAAGTAAACTTGAATGTGGATACTTTTATATTTTTACAGCAGGCAATCTCAACAACACATCAAATATTAAAACAATGGATAAAAACACAACAGCATAAAGAATCTGTACCCTCCACTTGCTCTTGGCAAAGTTTTTCCTCATCTGCCGGCTCACGGACTCATGGATGTTCTTACAGAGAGCTGTGTCTCCGGCAATCCTTCAAAAGACACACACACACATGGTTCAGTCTGCTGCCTCCATATCACACGTGGCTGAATGGACAGACTGCATTTTTAATAGAAGTGAAGGGCCATACCAGGGGTGTCTGAGAGCCTGTTCACATGTGTTCCGCTGGGCTGGATCCTTCTCCATCAATCGGCTGATGAAATTCTTGGCTGTGAATCAAATACAATAAATGAACAGTAAGTAAGACAGTCCAATTTCTCATCATGCATTTTTTCCACATTGTGCCGACAACATCTCCACTTTAGTAGCTCCTACAGACTCCAAACTTTACAGTCTTGGATTTAACAATATTTTGAAGGTTTTATTTCTAAGGGATTTTTCGGTACATTCTTAGCATGATTTATTGAGTTTTGCACCAAGAAACAAGGTGAAATTAGGTGTCCTAATGGTCAGTGCCAGTGTTTGCCAATGAAGTGAGTATAAAAAGATACTGAGAATGCCAATCAGTAGAGTTCAAACTCTAAGAAGTGGGAAATGATTTTGTTCAAGCCAAACCACGCTCAGATAGACCAACAAAACTGCCAAGAAAAAAAAATGAAGATGCTAATAAAAACCCACAAATAACTTCGACTGTCTGAAATACAGGACTCTGACAAAAGTGGTGTGGCCGGTTCAAGATGCACAATAAGGAGGCACTTGAAGAAAGCCATTACTACACAAATGCCACAAAGTTTCCCCCTTACAATACACCAAACAAACAAACCTCAACATTTCTGCAACAAAAATTTGGAACACCAAAATGTAACTTTTTGGCCTATGATGAAAGGTGCACCATTCCTACTGTGAAACACAGAGGTGGAGGCTGATGTTTTGGGGATGTGTGAGCTACAGAGGCACAGCACCCCTGGTCCAAACTGATGGGAGGATGAATCCATCATGTTTGCAAAAAATAATGGAGGAAAATGTGCAGTCGTCAGTCATGAAGCTGCACATGGGACGTGCCTAGACCTTCCAACATGGCAACAATCCAAAACACAAGGCCAAGTCGACCTGTCACTGGCTACAGCAGAGTAAAGTGAAGGTTCTGGAGGGGTCACTCAGTCTCCTGACCTCACTATCATTGACCCACTCTGGGTCGATCTCAATCGTGCAGTTAATGCAAAACAGACCAGGAATTTACAAGAACTGGAGGCTTTCTGCCAAGAAGAATGGGCGGCTTTACCATAGAGAAGATTAATACATTGATGTTGTAGGGGGCAATACATGGTATTAAGAACTGGGGTATGTAAACTTTTGATCAGGGTCATTTGGGTAGTTATTTCTGTTGTCATTATTATTTAAAACGAGCAAACACAGATTTTTGTCTATAAACGGCTTCACACAACCGCTAACCAAAAAAGTGTGTTATCATTCAAATTCTCGGAGAAATTGCCAAAAAATCTTAAATTCTGCCAATCCTGGTATGCAACTTATGAGCACAACTGTAGCTACACAGAACAACGCATCATATTAGGGGGCGTGGCCTATCGAGCAAGAAGGAAGCTGGTTATGGGAATCATAGAACTCATAGAAATTCCTTTAACTATCAAGAGTCTGTTGCACCAAATGCGTACACCGAGCTAGCTTAAAATCCCAGACTCTGTATAATTGGTGAAGCCAGTCCGTATATAATAGTATGGTGAGGTATGGCATGTCTGTTCTACAATTTTTATACAAGTTCTGTGATTTCTTTCATTAGTTATTATAAGAGGAGGTTTAGTGGATGCGCATCTGACACTTATCATTTCACTCAACTGTATTGGCACTTTAGTAGTTCCTACAGACTCCCAACTTTACAGACTTTGACGTAACAACATTTTGAATTCTTTAAAGGGATTTTTCAAAATCTAATTCCTGCCTGATTTATTGAGTTTTTGAACTCTAAAAAACAAGGCCAAACATGATTTTTTTCCTTCAGTTTATTCAAAAACTAAACTAAAACAACAAACAAACAAATACAAATCAACAAAATAAACCATAAATTCAAACCTGGCTCTATCCATTATTTAGATTTTGTCAGTGAAAAGAAATTTTGGCCATTTTGATACATAGCGCCTTACTTATGAAAACATAAAATGACAACTTGCAATACAAAGTGGAAATACCATTGAAAGAACCTGACCTGAGTCTGAGATGTCGTCCCAGTATGGAGCGTCAAACTCATAATCCGCCCTTAAGATCTGCTCGAACAGTTTGGAGTCGTTTTCATCATAGAACGGAGGGTAACCACACAGCCTGCAGCAGAGAAACACAACAACCAACTAAGCTCTTAGTTACAGATGAGACAAGTCAAAATTCTACTGTAGACGTGCGCTTCCTCCCAAATGTCACTACAGGGCAACGTGCAACTCCATGCGCAACAGATAACAAACTCCTTCGATCTGCATTGTCCAGTTTGTTTTCGATTGATGCTTTGTTCCCCTGTTTTAGTCTTGTCTTCCATACATCAGCTTCAAAAAGTTTAAAAATCAGCTGATCCAAGTTATGTCCTAAATTTCTGTCAACTCCATCAGTTTTTTATGTAAACATCTATAAATCAGGCAATAGCTTGGACAGCTACATTAATTAGGGCCCTTTTCATCCCTGGAGAGAGAGGGGAGAGAGGAGAGAGGGGAGAGAGAGGAGAGGAGAGAGAGGAGGGAGAGAGGAGAGAGGAGGGAGAGAGGAGAGAGAGGAGGGAGAGGAGGGAGAGGAGAGAGAGGAGGGAGAGGAGGGAGAGGAGGGAGAGGAGAGAGAGGAGAGAGAGGAGGGAGAGGAGGGACATTACCCATTTAATTTTGTTATACGAGTGGCCAAACTGTAAAACCTGAGTATCTCAGAAGTACTCGGGATCCAGATAAAACCTCATAATTCTAAGGGGACGATTTGTAAATTCTCTTTTTGGAAACGGTCTCTCCCATTGAGTTGAAATGGCACCTGCTTCAACTGATATAATTCTAGACCTTGAATGCAACCAATTAGCCCAATTAGTGTCTGCTAAGGTCATGTTAGCTTTTAGAAGCAGTTCAGGTGGAAGGATCCCTTTAGGTAATCAGCCATGATAATCACAGTGTCCTCAATACGAACCGCTGGAGTGATGCTGAGTGACGGGCCAGAGCTGCCAGTCCTCACCACAGGGAAGGATCTCTTTCCTTCCAAATATTTCCACAAAACTAATGTGGGTTATTTTTTACTTCCTTGGTGCCATTGGTAGATCTAAAATTTAAAATAACTAAGGCATGATGATGGGATACAGTACACAAAGGTACTGTGTGAGAAAGCTAGTACAATTAAATATTGTTTTCCCATGGCCATGAGATAAACGTTTGCAAAGGGGGAGTCAAAAATACTGTTTGAGTTGCAGATCAATTTAATGATGATGAACCTTTTATTAATTCAGTGTGTGGCTTTTCCTTTTGGACTTTCATATATGAAAATATCACATTAGGTCTAAATGCATTCGATACTGTCCCCATTTCAAAATAACGCCACAATGTGAAACACTGAACTTACAAGATGTATGCGATGACTCCAATGGACCAGCAGTCTACGGCTTTACTGTAAGGCTTCTGAGCCAACACTTCTGGAGCTGAAAAACAAGCACACTCAAGTTGATTAGTTTTTTAAAGACAATGTTAACTACTGTGAGAATTTGATTAATTAATCAATCAATCAATCATCTTTTCACACTTTGCAAAAAAATACAACTCGCGAAATACACAGAAATGCAATTCAAAACATCTATAGACAGCAGATAAAACTACGCAGCCATTCACAGATTGAAGACCCATAATATGATCTGAATCACATTATGCCGGGCAAGCTCAGCTACTCTGACTAAGTGTAAGTCTAGTGTGGTTTAAAAAGTCAGGGGATGAGCCCGCTCAGTCAAATGTTCCTATAGCTGACCTGGCCGCTGACCTTAGACCATAGACCATTTCAAAGAAGAACATTTTGAGCCTAGTCTTAAAAATGAGGACTGAGTTTGCTTCTGTGACATAAAATGGAAGTTGATTTCATAAGACAAGAGCTTGGTAGCTGAAATCTTCCTACTGTGCAAGTTTGTGAGCGAAGGGCTCCCAAAGCGGCCACGATTGTCAGGGCCAAACACTTTCCTTGCTACCCACCCACCAACCCAGAGAGTGAATCCTGGCGCTTCAATCGCTTCATAGTCTTTTCGCTGCTTCTTTCCTCTAATTTTTCTCTTGGCACTTCAGAAAATGCATTGAAAAGCAGTGTTGATCTGCACATTTTCGCTGTGCATGGCATACAGCAAGAAAAAGAGTAGCCCTTCTAATGGAAATACTAGATGTACAGAGAAGAGATCTGGGTAAAGGTGCGTTCCGCGTCCTGGACTGTGTAGAACTGTATGGAAAAGCCCTATTTGTAAAAACAACACAGGACTAAAAATGGAGCCCTGGGGTACACCACCAAACAGAGAAGCAATGGAGAAGGACAAGCCACCAATCATTACCAAAAAACTCCTTCAGTCGCATCTAGAACCTGTGTATTTTGTACTAAGAAGACAGCATGAATCTTTTTGTGAAATGATCTAGAACCTTTTGGACCCCAGGAAGAATAGCGACAGCATGACTGCGCTAATGGGGATCCTTTCAATAAACAAACAAACAAACCTTTCTTCACAAGACACTAAATCACAAATAATGACAATATAAACATTGAGATAACTTGTCAGTTAGAAAAGCTTTTCCTGTGCTGCTGGGGACTAAGGCCTGAAAGGACAGGTCTCTGCAGATTTCTAAACAAGCTTTTTGGGACCACAAGAAAGAGTTGGAGGCTATATGGCTAAATGTAAATGATCAGTTTGAACATAATTCTGAGGTGGGTGCAGTGTTCATTTTGTTGAATAAAATATCGCAGCGTTGGCAAAATACAGTACATGCCGGGACGTGCCACTTGTGTTAATGTTGAGTTTCTCCTGCCTTTTTGCGGCTGGATCACTGGTGTTTTGTTATTTCATTAACAAAATCAGCTGTGGGGTATTTTTCTTGGTTTTGTGGAGATTAGGGAGTGATGAGTAGATCCTCACTAATTTAAGATTGCTAAGGAATTTGTCAAATGTTCCAACAAGTTGCATGCTATAATATTAAATGAGGTGTCAGCAGTGATGGTCTGCAGCTCCACTGTTTTGTCTGCTTGTATTGTTTGTTAACTATGGCCTATTGTTTTGCTAATGGATCCGACCGTTGCAATGCAAATAATTCAGTGATTTTTTTCACTGTGGTTTGCTTTTGAATTGTGGCTCAACAACTCGTCTGAATCATTAACACTGGGCTAATTAATAGTACAAAAGCACACATTTATGATAGAATGTCTTGCTTGCAATAGCAGCCTCTATATACAGTATCTATATACCTGTATATAGTCATGTCTACTTATATACATGTATACAGTAAGGATTATCAATAATATTATCTAATATATAGGGCCCCCTTTCTCAGCCGTTGTCAAAACAATCGGTCTGACCAATCAGAGGCTGGTAGACAGTCAACCATATTGATCTGATTGGTCAGAGCAGAGAGATTGTTGTTTTGACGGCAGTCTGTTCATGTCCTGTTAGTCAGTATCGTTAGTGAGTCTGGTTTTGTGGAAAAGACCTCACTCACCCACATATCCAGGCGTCCCACAGGCGGTAGACATGACGTCTCCGCTGCCCTCCATTTTGGACAGGCCAAAGTCACTGATCATGATCTTTGATTCGTCCTGAGGGTTGAAGTACAGCAGGTTCTCTGGCTGTGGAGACAATCAGAGCACAATTGATATTCACTACTGGTTTAGCCTTATTTAAACCATTTCACTCCAGTCCCTCCACCCTCTTCTATGTTTACATGGTTACATTGCAGTTAATCTCAATAATGGACGCTCACACAGATATTTATGGGTACCAATGGCATAAGTGTTATGAGGGTTAACGATCTCTTTAAATTTCAAACTGAAACCATTTACCAAAAAAAAAAGAAAAAATGATTACATCCACAAGATCCATGTGACTCGGATACACACAATCGCCCGTGGCCTTGACCATCACACCTTGGGTTTTTTTCTGGGATATATGATGACATCCTGTCATCATGAAACATGGACCAATCAGATCGGCCAATCACATCCAACTGCCAGTGACCCCCAGAGCTCCGGGCTTTTATTGTGGCAGTAGATCACAGGTTGTCAGGGGGCAATGGTGCCCCTGGGGAAAGACTTGCCTCCCGTGGAATAAAGTAAAAACTAAGCCAGGAGGAGGGCTGCACAATAGCAAGAAGCCACAATATCTTACAACATCACTAAAGTCTTCCATCTGACTGAGATCGACACATTTTTGCAAACTAACAAAGCCTAAAACAAAAAATGCACTTGCAACAGTTAAGTTTTTATTGATCATTTATGAAGGAGGTTAGAGAGGGTTGCAGTATAGTGCAATTGTTAGCCTTGTTTTGGTCCTGATTTAATGTATTTTGAAGTCGTTTTGAAACATTTTGCTGAAAAAAAAGTACTTACAACTTGAGACTGCCTTGAGAAATACCTTTTTTTGTGTCAAAACGTGTTTTAATAGATTATTTTCATTTGCTTAAACCGGACGTGCCTCGGATACTTCCTTTGTGTTAATTTTGCTTGTCTGCCCATTCATCCTGAAGAGCACCAGGTTGGCAACTATTCCACATGAGTGCCTCCAACTACTCCTCTTTCTACTCATAACTTGTGTTTAAACAGACTGAAACATACTGCGTTGAGATGGTTTCATAAAATATTGGAATAATATTGTTTGTTTTTTTAATATCGTGCAGCTGCACCACTGAGGCCATGTTCACATTTGGGCCACTTGAAGCGACTCCTGTGGCAGTGCCTGAGAAAACACAGCCAATTCTAGTACCAATTAAGAATAGATTGAGTTCACGTTCCACAATTTGATGATGTGATCATTTCAGTTGGAGGCCAGTCTGTGGGGCATGTTGTGTTCTATTTTTCATGGTTTTTGGGGCTAAAACTACTGAATGACAGCGGCTGCTATTACAAACAAAGCTAAACACTCATTCATGCCAGCATCTCATAAGCATATCATCCGCACTCTATTTGTACATGTTTCATCTCTGAAATGTCCAAATGCTAAAAGCTAAAATTCTGTTCCCAAATCCATTATTTTGAGTGCTGTTTACACAGCAACAGTTGCGCACCAGTGTTCTGGTAGATAAACAGATGACCTCATTTGGCACAACGGGACTAGTACCCAACTTTGTCCAGCAAACGGCACTGTGTTCTTATCACATGCTTTTACATGTGCTGTGAGTAGAAAGAAGAAGACAGTTTATCACAGTTTCAACTTCCTGAAAACGTTAGGATGTTGTGTCTCTCTGAGTGAATTCTAAAGTAAAAGTACATCATTGTAAATTATTTACAGACAGTTACTTAAAGAGCAACTCACCCCCAAATCAAATTTTTTTTTGCTAATTAAACTGTGTAGACGGGTGTCTGATAGTGTTGCTACATGTCTCCATTATTACTTTGACATTTTAGTGCACATTTGTTGAAATCTAACTTTTGTGCTTAAAACCGTCTGTCTGGCGCCCTCTTGAGGTTAAAACTATATGGCATTTGAATTTTAGAGTCTGTCACCTTATTGGTTCAATAGCTGATGTGACGTCCCAAAACACTAACACTACAACAACAACAACAACAGCAGGCTAATATTGCTAACCAGCTGCTCTAAACGTTTTATGCTTGGAGACTTAACACATCTGTAAAACAAACCCAGCGACTGAAACGGGCTCATGAAGAGCTTTTAAAAGACTTATAGCATGTCCATATTGAGTAACATTTAGCTGTTCCTGGAGCAAGCATAACCTCAACACTATCTTATAAAGTTAGCGGCAGTAGTACCCTCACACCCCTTGGGCATTCCCTGCTCCGCCTCCTTCTGGCGCAGTTTTCAAAAAATTTGATGTGGGTGGAGTTAGGCTCTGGTAGGGGAGTTAGTTGTTCTTTAACAGAAAAATAAAGAACCAAGGCACTCCTCCCACATTCTAATTCTCGATTTACATTTTCTAAAAAGCCTTTGTTTATTTGCCTTTTTCAAGAACTTCTTGAACGACTTTTGTGGTACTGACTTCCTGAGCACTTTGTGTCCAGTTTCTCTCTATTTACAGACAGTTGTTTGACTAAATATAAATTTGAGAAGCCAGAAAACCAAATATTTATCACCCATATTTCTTTTTTTTTCATAATCGCCCAGCCCTATATCATCTCCAAGATGATATCGCAATTGTTGTTTGGAAGATATGTACATTTACAATATCAAGTATACAGTGTCTCCAATGTCAAGAAATCACCAAAGAAAATTCCTAGTCTGTGAAACCTTTCATTGAAAACGGCAATAAAGACTATACTTGTTTTTCTGCTTTTTTGTGGTTTATTCAAGACTGTTATCTTTTTGACGACACAGTGATCTAAATTAAGATGATTACCAGCACATTTTTGATGTGTAGTAGCAACACCACACAGTACGGATGAATAACGATGACAGTGAATCTGTGGTACATGAAGCTATACATGAACTGTACCTTTAAGTCTCTGTGGACTATTCCCATTCTGTGCAGGTAGTTGACCGCATCCAGCACTTGTCTTATCAACGTACTGGCATCTTTCTCTGTGTAAAAGCCTTTCTCCACGATTCGGTCGAACAGCTCGCCTCCGGACACGCTGCAGAACAAAACAACAGTGCCATTTAAAGCGCATTCACAGGGGCTTTATTCCCCTCTCCACCTGGTTTGAGCAGTAACAGCCCGGAGAAGGCCATGGGTCCATGTTTCTGATAATTTATGAGCTGTATGCGTCAAGCCAAGACTGAACCAACCACACACACACACAGACACACAGACACAGACACACACACACACACACACACACACACACACACACACACACACACACACACACACATAACGGCGTGCGACCGTGCAAACAAGACGGGACAGACAGGAGC
>OMNZ01015590.1:54702-88713 GCA_900303255.1 Lesueurigobius sanzi | reverse complement strand
GTATATTTCACTGACAATACTAGGGTTGGGACAATAAACCATAATATTGGTATCGTAGGCAAAGATACTTCAGTCTTCATCTGTACTCTGTAGTTGAAGTGTAGGACGTTTCGATCTTAGTCCAAAGATCGTCATCAGCTTAATAACGACTCGAGCACGCTCGTGGGTCTCTTAAGAGCAAACCAGAAGGAGGAGTTAACCTCTAAGTCCCTCCTCTCCTGGTACTAAAGGTTTGGAAAACATCTTGGTCTATTCATACTTAATATGGCTCATTACCTCTGTATTGTCTCACCCTGGGCTAAGTTATAAGGTTGTTGACACTTCTCTATGGCCCTGCTCCGCACAGTAGTCCAGGCTCATTAGCATCAGTGGAGATGGTTTCACTCTAAGGTTGTTATTGTCAATCGGTTTCTGTCTCAGTAAGTTGTCATAGACTGGGTCCAACTTATACCAGAGTCCTCTGGAATAGGTCAAGTTTTCCTACCTTTAGTACCAAGAGAGGAGGGACTTAGAGGTTAACTCCTCCTTCTGGTTTACTCTTAAGAGACCCACGAGCATGCTCAAGTTGTTATTAAGCTGATGACAATCTTTGGACTAAGATCGAAACTTCCTACACTTCAACTACAGAGTACAGATGAAGACTGAAGAATCTTTGCCTATGATACCAATATTATGGTTTATTGTCCCAACCCTAGATTTGTCACTGAAATATACTGTACTTCTAAAACGGCTTACAGTACTCATTTTTTACTCCTGTACGACTGAGAACCTACACAGACATAATTTTGATAATTGCGATGAAAACAAGGCACGATTAGTTCATCATAATAGTTTTTCCACAATTGGCAGCATTGGTTATGAGGATAGCCATCAAAATCATGCAGCCTTCTTCCAAACAACTATTTCAATATGTGGTATATAGTACAGTATACTGCATTAGCCATCTCTACTAACAACAACTTATTAATCTAATGGTTTGCATGTCCAGGGTCATGAGGGATCTTCTTGACATGAAAGGAAAAAAAAAAAAACCAAGAAGCCAAGAGGAGTGCAGTGGAGATCAGAAGACACCAAGGGAAAATCCAAGCACCCACGCATCACAGTCCGCTCTCGACAATGTGCAGCGACTGTAAAGGTTTAGCTTTACTGTGAGGAGCCCACCCCTGCCCCGGGCCAACCCTGATACCCCCCCCCGACACCTCCCCTGTCGATACCTACAGCAGTCTCGGACCATGACGGAGCCTCCTATAATCACGGGGCGCCGCCAAGCTCAAAGAGGCCACGCTCTTTGGAGGCTGATTTATGCGGCACATGGGAATAGGGTCAGTTCAATGGGGGGAGATTCTTTGTAGAGATAGAAAAGGACAATGTTGACTAGAAAAGAGGCTTGCCTTTCTTGGATTTCACATGACCGTTCACATGAGAGTCAAGGCCAAGGTGGAGAGACAAAAAAGAAAAATGAAAAGAACCTACCAAGTCCTTTAAGAGTGAACACTTAGGTGTGTGATTTGGGTAAAATAATCATTGCAATTAATTTTCTGACAATTTCAGCAACCGCAATCATAGGCTGAAGTGAGAACTGCCAAACTAACTGAATGTACCACATTTATTTAAGGGCATGTTGTTAGAGATTTAATTTACAGGATTATTCAGCACAAAAATACAAAACGACATAGCTTTTGTTGTTGGTGAGGACTGTTGGAATCCTTAAAAAAAGTGCTATTGATTTCCGATTGGATTTGTGGCCATATACTGATTAAATTCTGATTAAATCGTTAGTAATCTTGCAGCACAAGCAAACACCAAATGTGCCAAAGGAAGTGTACAGTAGGTATGGGGGATACAGTGGGGGAGCGTGTCCACTCATCCGACACACTGCTGTGTTGGTCGGGGCGATCATGCGTACCTTCTCTGGCAGCCTGCCAGAATTCAAATGCCACTCGGAAAGCCTGAGCCACAGTGAGGGTCACCGCCTGGGCCTGTGAGAGCAGACAGACAGCCAGTCAAGAAGGGAACAGCTATTGTGGAAAACAGAAATAAATGCATGTTTATTTAAGTATTCATAAGAGAGTTTGTGACGGAATGTTACCATAGAAATCCACTATGCTTGTGGGCAAATGCTGTCTAACATTAGCTAGAAAAGTGGAGAAAAGAGCTGTGGAACAACTCTGTCCGCTGCTGAGTCACTGCTGGTAAATACATCTCATACACTGTAATGCCCAAATGCTTTTACGTGAACCATAACTCCAGCCGTTCACCTTTTAAAACCTTCTTTAGTTTATTATGGAAAAAGACTTCACGATCCAGAACTCTATTGATCTTAAGATTGCCATTTGTATTTTATAATATAAACTTGCATCACAGAGCACATTTTAAGCACACCCAAGGTCATTAGCATTCGAGAGAAGACTGCAATATGACATCGCTTTACCTACAGATTCAACCCTTTAGGCACCAAAGTTGCCTAAATGCACCCAGTGTTACTTTGTCTGGCGCCTGCCTTTAGGTCAAGAGTGATCTGAACAAACACCACATCATAACAACAACAACGGATATCAAAAATAAAGTGATAGAAAGTTTATGTATAACTTTGAGATGAGGAATTGGTGGTACGTTTATCTATTTTTTTCAATGCCTAAAGTTTATTTGGCACCTAAAGGGTTCATATAAATATGAGACTAACCCTCAAAACCCATTGTTTTGTTTATACGTCACTTGTATGTATTTGTACTAAATACAGAGTAACTTGCTGATTGCTATCATTATCTAATTATTTATTTAGTTTTGATCAATCCTGCTGCTGTGGAGTCCAGGGGTAACGTCCAAAGGGATAGTACATCAACTACCGCAAGGAAATCCACCACAGCGCAGAGATAAAAAACAGGAAATGGCCACCAAACAGGACGAGATGCTTGAGCCATGTTTGGAGATGAGGAAAGAGAAATCCGCGGGCTTTCTGGACGAGCTATTTACGTGATTGGGAGGGAGGACACACACACACACGGACCGCGGGCCAGAGCTAAATAAGGAGGAAGGGAAGGAAGTGAAGGGAGTGGCCCCGCTTCAGTCAGCAAACCTCCAGGGACGAGGGAATGCCACGGGGGAATGACGAACGCCATGCCCTCTCCGCTCTTACATGCTCTACTCCGTGTCGAAATGCTCAAACGGGAACAGGTGAATGAGCAGCTGATGTGTGGTTTGTTCCCTTACCAGTTTAGTGCCTCAAATATTCAGTAACTGCCTGTTTTCCAAAAGATAAAACAAATTGACACTCTCCAATGTTTTGTTTTGTTTTGCTTTGCTTTGATTACGGCACATGTCTGTTGCGGAATTGTTTTGACAAGCTTCGGCAGTGTCACAAGAATTATTTCCGTTCAGTGTTCAAGAGTTTGTATTCACGATGGGAGAGTCGGGATCGGAAGTCGTTGCGCGTAGCTTACCATCTTTTTCTTGGTGCACAGGAAAGCGTGGCACTCCAGCGTCTCGTTGTGCTGGCTCTGGACGATGTACGCAAACACTTTGTCGTGCATCTTGTCTGCAGTGCAATAGGATATTCTGTGGAGAATATAGAGAGGAATACACGACCGGTCAAAAGTTTGGAAACTCTTTTTAATATATTTGAGCCAGACATTCATGAAGTCAGCATCTGCCTTATAAGCCCTTGAGATCCACAATCTGATTTTAAATCCAGTATTCTCTCTTTATGGTTAGATTTAGGGAGAAAACAAAATAATCCTGATCTCTCCTTGCCAGCTGGCCATTCAGGTATAAAGTGGGACAATATTGAGATCCCGCCTGAACACGTGTACCAGACATCTGTGGCGTTTTGCGAAGGCTGATACCATTCCTTCAGATAAGTGATTGCCTCTCGCTCCCACTGCGCCCTCTCTTTAGCAGCCCGACGCGCACACACACACCGCTAAATTACAGCTGTTAGACCGGGCCGCCTCCTGAGCACCTGAAAGGACCCTCGGAGCCAAGGTGCTTTGTTGTGGCGCGGGCTACAGACACAGCGGACCTGTTATGACTGCTACACGTGTGCGAGCCATCACTCTTTATAGCTAGTCTCAGGTGCAGACTGCGACTTTCAATTAGGTCTCTGCGCTCCCTCTCGCCACTTCCTAAAGCCGGAGCTGTTCACCCGGACCAAAGCAGGGGCGATGCATTGCTCAGTTGGGAAGGGACGACGAAGCAATGGAGGAGGTCCTAATGAGTGTCTGCCATCTGTCCTTTCTTTCTCCTTCAAGCTTCAGCGCTGAACACCACATGGATCAGGATTCATCACTACAGTAAAAAGTTAGTCAAGGAAACAAAAATCCACCGACTGATCTGACGGAGATAAAACTAGCGGTGATTGGAAGAAATAAACCAAGAGCACCCATGTGACACGGCAAGCTGTTTTATTTCTATTATAAAAGACCTCAACAGATGCTTGCCTCTAACAACCCCCTACACATCAAGAAATCAATTTTATCAACCATTTAAAAATCCTACCAATTAATTTAGAGTTCACTATCCCTGATTCAATAGTTTAAAACCTCTCCAATCTCATGTTCATTTACTCAAATATGTAAAATCCATTAGCAGCACTCAAGATTGTCATTCTCCTTGACCTGCCTCGCTTAAATGGGACAATATGAATGTATTCTTGCTTAGCAACGGGCGCTGAGAGTAAATGAAACTCAGAGATAATGCACGAGTTGTGTAGCTGCTGAAGAACTCCTTGTCACACAGCGTGGCCTTGTATGTTACCCACAGTGAAAACATATAAATTAACATAGAAACCTGTATATAGAGATGTTTTCGATGAGCTGGCTGGAGGCACTGTCATAAAGGATGATTCCACGCGGCGAGACGGTCATCGTCACCTTCTGAAGTTTCTTCCCACTGGCTTTGGCCTAGAACATGGAGCAGCAAACCACTGGTCAAGTGAAGTTTTACACAGGTCTGTTTTAAGCAAGACAGAGGCTAAAATATAAAGGTACGAGTTAATACATTTGTTATAGGTCGACAACTTTCTACCAAGAATAAAAATATCCAGCGTTTATTATAACAGTGAAGCTATTCAGGTCTGACATTCTGCTCGAGAGGCTTATGCTTAGACAAACTTTACTGATCTGCGCGGGAAATTACTTTGCAAACAACAGATTATGCCCAATCAGTGTCCCTGTCTGTCAGACACACATCCACACTGTCCTCCCGAGTCCAACTCCTACATGTTTATGCACGGATCTGCCAAGTCCAATTATTTAAAGACTTTTCTACTTCTTATCACAAGTGCAAAAGCTACACACCGCCTGCCATAAACCGGAGCAGTAAGTTTGGGGGATGTCTCACCGTGGCCACTATCCTCTTGACGGCGGCTGCAGACAGCTCCTCTCCTTTGGGCTGCTCCACCATGGTGACCCCCAGGTACTTGAGCTGGAACACCATGCCCTCCAGCAGAGTCTCCCTGGTGTCAGTCCAGTTCTCGGGCAGCTCTGCGGATGACAAACACACAGCAGTCAGATGGAGGCCCGGTGCCTGTTAGCAAGTGCCCTGTCAAACCCCGTGTCACGGAGATGTGCTTCTCCAACGCACCACTCTGCAGCAGCGTGTGACAGCCCTCACTCTGGGGCTACAGGGGCCGCTATAATGAGCTAACCCCAGAGACCTGCCAAAACACCAACAAACTGCCTGTATATAAATGAGCAGGGCTGGGTGCACGTTACAATTTTTTTTTATACCAGTACTTTAAGAAGTTTGGTTTACGATACTGGTATCTGAACAATACTTTTTTTGATACATACTAATGAACCATAAAACAGAACAATAATGGTAATTTATTCCCAAAAAGACTGCCTTCTCATTTTTTTGAGCTGAAATAACCAACTAACTTTCTGTAGTGCTGTCTCAGGAACCGCCAGGCATCAAAACCAGCTTTTGGTACCATCTTTTTTTGATTCCATTTGTACCTAAAAACATTTTTTCGATACCATACCAGTTGGTAACATTTAACACTAGGGGTGACAATATATTGATTTTCCAAAGCAAAAATACGATGCCAATACTTTTGAAGTAAAAATCCTATTCAAAAATTGCATAGACTTTTCGAAAAACTTATGGACATAAAACACACAATAACAAATTAAATAAATTAAAGATGCATCCAAAACATTGTAAACCAAAAAGTTATAAAAGCATTTTGCTGTGTTTAAGTATTTGGTATTTTCTTGCTTGTAAACTATCCGCGCTATGGCTACCAGTTAGCACGTAGCTGATTAGCCTCCATCGTATTTTTTAACTCTTACAACTTGAATTTTCCGAAAAGTCTTTGGAGATTTTGAATGGGATTTTTACTTCCAGGCACCGGAAAGAGTGCGGGACTGTGGAGCTCCATAGAGGCCAGTAATGGTCAATGATACAGTCATGACAGTAGGGGGCAGCACTGCCATTTTAAGAACTTGGACCAAACACTGTCACACAAATAAATTCTGTACAGTAGTTTATATGTTGAAATAGATAGAAAATCGTTAATGTTTCTGTTTCTTTAAAAATAGTAATATTGCCATGGTTATTATGTGCAACATATTGATTATTGCAGTATCGGCAAATCATCAGGTTATCGTTGATCGTTATCGTGAGCCATGTTATCGTATAGAATCGTGAGGTACCCACAGGTTCCTACCCAGCCCCATTAATGACAAGTATACCTTTTTTCTGCCTCAAGTTAAAATAGTAGGAAGATTTTGCCCAGATAAATGCATCGGATCATCAATAATAATGCTGCTTCATGGAGGTCTGGACCATTTTTCCAGATGTTCGACAACGTGGGTGAAGTGTCTTGTTGCCCAAAGACACACAAACAGCTGAAGCCGGGATTCAAACCGCTGACCTTCAGACCCAAATGCTCCAATGACTGCGCCACTGTCGCGCAACAATCACATTCCCACGCACATTAGACACGGTCATTTTGCCTCGTTATGAACACAAACCCAATTACGAAATGTCACTGAAATAACTAATAGATGCACAAAAGACAACCTGTAATCCCTGACAGCTCGCCATAATTGATTTACAGAGGAGGCTGTGAAGTTGCTCATAAAAACAATAACCTAATTAAGAGTAAATGAGATAATTCACGGTGATGAATGGCATTGTTTTGTCAGTCGGTTTATTAAAAAGAGGGAGGTGTGGGAGACGGGCACCGGGACAGAAGGGAAATGAAAGCAAATGTTGAACCTTATTATTTGGTTGTGATTGGATCCACAAACTTGACATATTATTCTTTGGGCTGAAAGTCTTTTCTACTGGCCAACATCAAGCACATGTTTATGAATACTGTCATAAACAGATAATGGCCATAAACCAAGTCGATAAAACATGGCTACACCCTCCACGTCAATTTTAAAAGCCCTTCAGAATGTTGTGATATCATGTGAAAGCAGCTTGCGATCCTAATGTTAATATTTTTAGTTAATGCTGGACAGAATTGGGAGTAAAAATGTCACTTATTGCCTTTCAACCCATTATTTTTGATCAGCAAAGTGTAGTTTTACAGGTTTATGAAAGTTTAAGGCTAGACACTGCGGGTGAAAGGGGAACATTTTGTAAATTGAGTGCTTATGAAATAATGGCAATATGAAACTTTTGCTGTGTATTATGGACATGAATGAAATAAGATATTATGCATACAAATTGTGATGAAATCTAAATAAATAATGACTAGAGCCAGGTTCAAATTTATTGTTTGTTGGTTTTGGTTGATTTGTTCAGAATAGTTTTTGAATATCTAGACTAAACTAGCTTTAGTGTATAAATCTGTAAACAATGTTTTTTTTGGGGGGTTCAAAACTTACTAAATCAGGCTAGGAATTGACTATTGAAAAATCCCTCTGAACAAACCTTCTAGTCCAAGACTGTAAAGTTTGGAGTCTGTAGGAGCTACTGAAAAGGCACGAAACCAGATTTATTTTATTACAAACAATGAAAGTGGGAGTGAGTAAATAGTTGTGGTCCAAACACATTCCTAACATTCCTGCTGAAATCCCATTTCTTTACAGAGGCAAATTTATAAGCACATTTCACAACTAGCGGGGTCACGGTCACAGAAATGCCAGAAATTTCATGCAACCTCATGAAATTAATAAAAAATAATTCATATTTATGTTTCCAGTTTTATTTCCACAAATGTATGAGTTTACAATACTGTATAAAAGGAGGATAAAACAAATGTCATTCCTCTTCTAGGTAAAAATCAGGCACAGTGCCTTTAAGTGGAGATGTTGTCGCCACAAAGTGAGAAAATAGTCATTGAAGTTACAATGTCCCGTATTGTTCTATGGAGAAATGTTGAAAGTTGAGTGCATTTCTTTGTTCCAGGTGAAAATATATGTTAAGAGAACTGTCCTGAGAAAAAAAAAAAAATCCAGCAGTGAAGCAGTTAAGAATAAAAATAAGAAATGGACATATTTTATGCTGCAGCTTATTTTTTACACTATGGGACAATGGGAAACACTATTACACAAAGGAGTTTTAACACACAAATGAACACACAAATAGTTGTTCTTGGTGGAAGTTGGACTACACCGAGTAGAGCCGTTTTTCCCTGCAATAAAAAACTCAGGTTGTTTTCAGAGCTCATAAAAGCTTTATGGTGTAGCCACTGTGCTGTGTGATAATGAGATGCAGCGCTGGCGTCCATTCGTCTTCTTTAGAGGCCCATCAGAAAGGCCCGTCCTCCCTGTCCCAGTCTCCCTGCGCTCTTCACAGCACAGCGCTTCTTAGCTCACAACAAACATTTATTTAGGACTGTTATTGAGCTTAAATCAAAAGAATGGGTTTGTTCCTCAGAAGGAAACACAATTATTTTAGGAAAGGTCATGAAAGGTAGATGGAAAATAAAGTATGACAACATATTTAAATAGGCTGTGTTTGTGACATCACAACAGTCTAAAGAGTAGTGAGCAAGTAGGAAATCCTTTTTTTTTTTCTTTTACTTGGTTTACACGTGAAACACAAACTGATGCAAAGTTAGGTCTTCTCTTTCATCACATACTGTATGAATAAGGTCAAATTATTTACTCAAAGATATTCAAAATTGGTGACAATATTCAAAAACGTGTGGGATTTTGGTCAGATGAAAGGACTTTCAGCCTAAAGAATAATACGGCGATTCCAAACACTACCAATTAATAAAGTTAAACATTTCTGGACTTTCTATTTTGAGATTTCCTTCAAAAACTGTCTCTCCCAACTGACATAATTTTTGACGATCTGTAATTTACTTTAAGTCCACCACATTTTACAAACAAATAGAATACCTTCTACTCCACTACATTTGTAAAAAAAAGCTATTGTTACTCATTACTTAAGGACTGCAGATAAGTTGGTTGAGTCGTGTTTTTTTTCTCTGCTTTAAAAAGGGACTCAACGGAGTGTGATCATTTTCATACTCGTGACTGCCACCTCTGGCCGTCCGCATAACTGCAGTCTCCATGTTAAGCTGGTGAATGACTGCTGCCTCGGCCCGAACACGCAACGTTAGAGTGACGATGCAGGCTTATAGCGGCAATTGAGTGGGATAGGTGTGGGCTTACAGTACAGCGCGGGACATTGCTGGAGCATGTAGGGGGTGGAAAATATATATATATTTTTTATTTTAACTTCCGTCGAGTCCCTTTAATATCATTATCATGTCCACTCCAGAACAGAAGGTGGCGCTGTACAGATGAATAGCCATTTAGAGGTTTGTTACTAATTTAGTCTGAATATATGTGTTGTTGTTCTATTCTTTGGTTCTTTATATCTGCAGGAGTTGAACCAGAGTGAACTGAAGAGGAAAAGACATCCTCAAATACATCCTCAGATGTATTGTACATTCATAGGTTTCATGTTTTTGAAGATTCACAAACACTTGTTTAAAATTAAATGTACTTTTTACTTCCAATACTTAAAAGGCACTATTCTTAAATAACAAATAATGAAAGAGGGAGCAAGTAAAATAAATTGATAGTTGTGGTCCAAACTCATTCCTAACTTTCCTCACACATCACAGTCCTGTTTCTTCTTAGAGATGAGTTCATGAGCACATTTAGCTACTGGCGGTCAGTGGCAGGGTCACTTTTTAGGGTCATAGTCACAGAAATGCTAGAAAACTAGACTGCAAACCATGAAATGCACAATAAAATATTTCCAGAAATGTCTATCTGAGTTTGCAATACACTTTTCTGATGATGAAAATGTCATTTAGTTTTATTAAAGATTTTGTCAAACAATTATTTTAAGTTTTAGTCCAATTGTAGTCAGCAAAATATATAACTTTGACTAAAATGATGACAGAATATTTTAGTCAACAAAATTAAGACAGTTGCAAAATTTAGCAGAAGTGACCACATATTTGTGGTTTGACATTTCATAAGTAGAAAATCCCCCGTAAGAATCAGAGAGCTCATTTTTAAACGTAAAGAGATTTTATGTTTGCATTAATCTTAGTTTACAATCCAAACTCATATGGAACCTATTGTAGACCAAAGACTAACCAGGACCCTCCACCAAACACACCCCTGCGGTTTTTAATACACTAAATATAGCTCTAACCAACCTGCACTTAGTAAAGGGCGAGTCCAACAGTGACGGCCATTTTGAGGGTCAAGGTCTGTGAGCTCCTAAATGCAGGGGACACTCTCCCTCGCTGTCACAGAAGCGCCGGGTAAGTAGTAGCCTGGCTGTAACATGATCTCTGGGGAGGCATCACTAAATGCTCGTCGTGACCTAAATGGAGTTCCCAAGTGCTCCCAGAGCGCGGTGAAAGTCCATAATGAGGTGCAGCACTTAAGACAAACATGATGAGGACAGCGCAGCCTTAAACTTTCCACCTGCTTGTTGCTGTACAATAACACGCAGGGAATTCTTTCAACAAATCATCCCAGTCAAAATATAGTAAGGACGTCAAGATTTACCGTTATCAGGGTTATAAAGGCTCATGGTAGACCAATCGGAGGAACTTTAGAACCCACTGTAAATCAGGTTCTATGAGCCGTGTCCAAATGGAGCTGGAGAAACAGCGTCCGGAGATACATCTATGCACCGATCCAATACAGGTATCGGACATCGGAGCCAAAACTGGACAAAATATAATGTTGGGTATCGATTCCAAATATCCGATACAGAACCGATACTTTGACCAACTTAATCCAAGTCAGGGGTATCCAAACTTTTTTCACTGAGGGCTGCATCTTCAATTGTATATGGGATGGAGGGCCACATATCGGTGGCCACTGCAGTCAAACGTTCAACAGGGCCCACATCTGTACTTCGTGTGGAACCTTAATGTAAACGGTTTCACAATAGTGATCTCAGGTGATGTGTGCCAATTCAACAAGAAGCTTGTGGGCCACCAAAAATTGGTGTGAGGGCCAATTAAGCGAATGCAAACTTCAACCAATCGAGGCTGGGACAGAAGCAGAACTAAAGTAGTGACAATATTATTGGCCACTAGTGAACTAGCCTGGCAAGCCAGACTATAGCATGAATTGTATAGTCTGGGGTCACACCATTGGGAAAGCTGAAGGTTGTGGGTGGAGCCAACAGTTGTCGTTCAAACTGCTTCTGCCGTGGTAGGTCAACACTATGACCAATCAGAGCAACGGAGGATCGTCCTTGTTTTGCCATCAGTCGTCATCCTGCTAAGCCCGCCTCAACGATTCAAAAAAAAAAGAAAAAAAACTCTCAACACAGACAGAGCGTTGTGCTTGGAGGCCAGATTTCTGGCCCAGCTACGAGCAGCTCCTATGGTGCGACGCTAGATCAACCCGCCAGGCAAAAAAATGTTTTTGGCCATTAGGGTGCGTCTAGTTTACTAGGCTAACAGAATTGCATTAATGATCAGATCACTTTGTTGGAAGTTGTTTATATTAATGTAAAAAAAAAAAAAAAGTTGCTTTTTCATGCCATGCAAACCAGTTTCTTTCCATGAATAGCAATCTACAAATGTACTTTGTGAAATTCTCACGGTATTGGTATCGGAAGTAAAAAAGCTGGATCAGTGCATCTATAGTTAAATCCGGAAAAAAAAACATGAAGTCAGGGGCAGGTTAATTCCATGCGGAGCAAGCAAATCTCATCCATCTTCACATGTCCAAGTAGAGGTGAAAGCACTTTCCAACATAACTACATAACATTGCCAAAAGAAAAAAGTCCCAAAAGAACATGTGCATCGCTCTATAGCAGGGTTTCTCAACTTCAACGTATCATGACAAGTCGCTAATCAAAAAAATATAAAGAATTGGCAGTTTGGTGACATTTTGGTAATTAATATCAAAATGCTGTGTTTCTTTGCAGAGTTTATTTAATTTAGCCACTGGTTATAATTCTTCCCATCAAAAATTACCAAAAGAATTGCCAATAATAGGGTTTGACAAAGGCTTTTTAAAGTCATTCTGTCTCTGTATCTGCTTCACACGTGGTAGAACTGAGGTCATCCTAGTTCTGTTTAATAGGAGTGTGTTAATAAAGGTCAGACCTGCCAAGCTGGTGAAAAAAACTATCCAGCAAAATGTAGAGTAGAAGATGTCAGATGAATTATTTATGCTGTTGCACTGTAGTTCAACTTGAAATCCTCACTCAAGTCTCTGCATGGCCAGTGCTTCACCCACACCCGCTCCATCCCCATAAGCCCCGAGACACCAGAACAATTGCAAAAAGTTTAAAAGTACACTAATGAGCGGAGTTCTTGGCAAACCAGCCCGATACAAGGAGAGCCACATCATGTCTAAGGGTTTTTAAGTAAGATCTACCTGGATTAATTAGAGTAATTCTGAAACCGTTTTACGCATAGAATTATTTCATTTAGCTTTATTAGTAGATTGATTGAAACCAGATCTATAACCAGGGCTGAACCTGGTCTCAATTCCAAATATCCGATAATGAACAACTGTTTTTACTCTCAGTTTTATAAAAATAACTTTCATCAACTGCGTCAAAGTGAATGCATATTTTCACTGATTGATTAACCAATCACGACAGGAACAGACGAGTCCTTCTACAGTGCTATTGGTATTTCTAAGGAATATTTCATGAATGAATGCATTAATTGAATGGGCTGGTGACTGGTGGTTATTGGCAGTGATTGGCATTTGCAATTATCAGGAAGCTAAGGGCTCCTCTGTCCTTTCTCCCACTAATTTTAATGAAACGTTACGCATATCATCATTGAAATTGCATACCAGAATATCTTAAATCTGTATAGGGCTGTATATTCATCTGCTGTACATACATTTTTTCAATATGAAAGGGGCTGGCTTAGGCTGCCTGAAGCTGGACACACACTAGAGGATTTTTAGCCAGATTTTTAGTCTGAGGAGGCGTGGCTCAATAAAAACTTTCTCTCATGGCATGATCTGTGGTGGGACTCCTCATGTGTGTGTATGTGTGTCCTCATGTCTGTCCTTAAGTGTGTGTGGCAAGTGCACAGATCTTTAGTCTCAAAAGATTCAAAATCCTCTAGTGTGTGTGGGCACCTTTAGGAGCAATAATGCCGGGGGGAAGTACAGTACACCTCTTCTATCGGTCATTGTTGAAGGTCTGTGTTTATATTTTTATTTATGAAATACTGATACAGAAACAAGGGGAGTAATCACCTTTTCACTCCCTGCAAACCAGTTTCTGAGACAAACAACAAATACTTCATCTACAAACCTGCTTTTGAGGAAGTCTCATGGTATAGTTTATCAAGTAAATTAGGAGCTTTATTCCAGTCGTACAGTGGAAGACAGTGGGGTGTTTGGTTTGTCTGTTGCTCATTTTTATGTGAAGCACTTAACGGCAGGTATTGGTATCTGTATCGGTTGTAATAAAGCTGGTACATCTCTCCTACTACTCTACTGTGGCTTTGTTTTAATTCAAATATTTAATGTCATTTCCTGCTGGGGGATAACCATTACACAGAAAAGATAGCTACTCACGAAACCCGTGCTGGTGCTTTGAGACTAAAATAATCCATGTTTATATTGGTCACATTTGTATTCACACAACCAACCCCCATCCACAGGCGGTAGCCAGCAGCTCGGTGCTGATCAGAGGGACTTCAAAGGCTCCGCTCTGGACACTGAGATACATGAAACTGAGGGACACCGACAGTGAATATGCAGCAGGCCTGAAGACAGCACAAGGAAGCACTTTAAAAGACAGTGGGTCCCAAACTGTGGTGCTTGGGCTTAGGGCTCAGGGTCATTTACAAATCTAGACTTTATTCATTTTAATAAGAGGTAATTTCATTATTCTTTAGTAATGCGTTTAAATAAGGAGATTTTGTATTGGTTTACACACAGTTTATTCATAATTTTTCTGATTTTTTGTTAGTTCACAACAACGAAAGACGGAAAAGAACTGTTGGTTGTGTCCAAACTCATTTTAAAACATCTCAAACACATTTCTAATCCCAATTCTTCACAGGGATACAAGACCGCAAGCTCACAATCAATAAAATGCTTAATGATTGCATGAGCGGGCTTATTTTTTTACGAAATACCACTGCATATTCAATGTACAGGAGGAGGAAAAAACAGATTTCACTTCACT
The DNA here is from genome assembly GCA_900303255.1 of Lesueurigobius sanzi. Lineage (NCBI taxonomy): Eukaryota > Metazoa > Chordata > Actinopteri > Gobiiformes > Gobiidae > Lesueurigobius > Lesueurigobius sanzi. The sequence goes on along the minus strand of OMNZ01015590.1, from coordinate 74,154 downwards.
ACTAGTAAAAGAAAAGTATCCAAAGGCCCTATTCCAATTGTGGAAAAAGGTCAATGAAAATCCAGTTGCTACATTTTGATGTTGGCTCAAAATTATTACTGAAAGATAATAAGTTTATTTTGCACAATGACATCAAGCTGGTTGTAAAAGGTTAATTCATCGATACACAGGTGTTTTTTTGATAGTGACGAATGATCTATCCCTAATGATTGCTGTTGCAGCCCGATGCCAAGCTTACAACTTAAAACATGTACGTCAGATGAAAGGGGAAAATTCAACTGGCTCCAAAAAGATTGAAGGGTTTAAAAATAAGACCTCGTCACACCCAACATCTGTTAACTCAGGCTTAGACTCGTTTTCCCCAAAAATATAGGCATGGCACCACACGTCCCCTTCTAAATTTACCATTTCAACCCACAAGGGAAGGCTGAAAGCATTTGAAGCAAGACCATAGGATCTTCTGCAGTTCAAGGATGAATGTGGAATCAGTAATGGCAAACGGACTGGCAGAAAGACAAGGCACTGGTCTTCACCGGAAATAAGGCAGAATAACAGCCCTGGACAAGCACGATTTAAGATGCTTCACCAAAATGTACAAAAGATGAAAATAAATATTTGGTTGGGACCCAAAAGTGGGTTGCGGAACCATTTTTAGTGAGTTGCAAGCCTTTAGTTGGACAATTCTTTCAATATTAATCTGGTGAAAAAAGCACAAGAATCTAAAGAGTCTATTAAAAGGAGTTATTTTGATCATTATTTCAGCTTTATAGGATTATTCAATGTTTATTCAACAACAATTTGCTTGAAAATACTGTATTTTTCAATATTTATACAACAAATTCAATTGTTATTTAGGTCACAGTGTGTCATAAATAGACTGCTGGTGGTTCCTGGCACCAAACCAGAGAATCACTGCTCTACCCTACCTCCATTTCATGTTTAAAAGGTTGGAAATCACGGTAGATACTGAGGCTGCGTGAGGCTGGTGTCAAGGCAAACTGCAGTCATTTGAGCTGAAGGGAATTTTCTGAACAAGCCCATTCTTTCCCTGCTGGTTATTTGAGTGTGTAGGATCCGCCACTATGCAATTTTAATGAAGCGAAAGCTACAGATACCCCGACCCGTTTGATGCAACAAGAATAGTGGGGAGAGCAAGTAGTAGCGTGGTCTGAGAATTTTTAATCAAAGGGATTTTTGGAAGCTCTACCAGCGCACCGTTACAGTGAAAGGAGAGGAGAGGGAACTGCAGGCATTTCTGGCAAATCGCCGGCCAAAAAGAATGCAATTTTAACATGAGAAGGTCAAGCAGATCTGCAGTCTTTCTGGCAGTGATGGAAGAGATGGATCAATTTTGAGCACTTCTGCAAGAAACGAGAAGTGGGTTTTGGCAGGGTGGAAAATACTTACTGAAGAAACGACGAATGTGTAAATATATGCAAACGACATTTGAGCGTCAAAACAAAAAAGAAAAAAAAATCAGGATTAGAAGGTTTTGTCAAAGACTTCCTGAACACAACTATAGTGAGAGGTTCTTTACAGGGAGCAGAGACTTTGGGAAAAACTGGCTTCTTTTAATATTGGCGCAAGGAAAACGCAGCATCTGTAGGGCTGGGTATCGGAACACTTTTTCCGATATCTATACTAAATTATTTGTCATCTGCACAAAAAAGTAAATATCTAGATGAGTTAAATGACCCAAATCTCCATCTTATGTATCCAAATCGGTTTTGATGAGTTAGGTTTCGTTGTCACTCATTTGACCCAATTCTAACCACTTATTAGGTGTTTTTGACTTGCTTCAATAGATTTCTACTTATTTCCATCTGAACGCCGACAGCCACAAATTCTTTATTAAAACGATGCAAGTTGAAGTTATGATGGGGGGGGATTTTTACCCTTTGAAAAACATGATAATGTTGTGCCACAACTGTTTGACAAATCATATTTAGTGCAAAGATCTGTCGCTCGTGTTGCCTTCTTTGCTGTTTTGCCAAGTCCATTCAGGATAAATTTATGTTATTGATCCAGCTATTTTAACAATTGAGATCCAGTTCAAACTTTGAACCCTTCACCTAAAAGGAGGCATTCAAATAAAAAGAGCCATTTTGGTCATGATCATCACACCACTAAATACAACGTACTTTCTTTTTGCTGCGATTTGATTATGTCTGTTCAAATTACAATTCTGATTCCACTGAAATTGATCTTAAATCCCTTGTCAGTGTGGCTCCGTCTTTACAGGGGAATAAAGCAGAGTTTGTTTACGTTTCTGGTGTCATATCAGATCTAGGGGCGGTTGCCTGTGGCTCCAAAACACAAACAAAAGCGTTTTAAGGTCAACAGGAGCCCCACACTGCACTGCCACAGTCACACCTGCTGTGTCAACACTTTTCCTCTTTGTGCACATTTAAAACGGAGCTTTGAGATCTCTGTGTGGCTTGTGTCGGCGTCAGCGCACAGGAATCCACAGTTTGTCACGCAAAAACACGGCTCACCTGCAAACAGCGGAGAGAGGAGTGGGTCTTATTAGACTTAGAACAGCACTGGTGTCAAGAGCGCTTTGGTACATGTATTGGGTTATGGATACACGTTTTGATTGGAGTAATATGTGATTCTGGGATGTCGTGTCTGCTCCAGAGAAAGGGGTAAGATGAGCAAAACAGGACTGGGGACATTAAACAGCAGAGCCAAACTAGTGGGAAACATGAGTCATACTACTTTCTCATTTGAAGTCATGAAACAAGGCTTAGATCAACGTTATTAAATTACAAAAGGACTTTGGAACTTCACTAAAAATGCACATTCAGATGAAGACGTTGCCTGGAGGGGGAATACAGGATGAGGCAAGACCGAGTAGAGCCTCTGAGCCTGTATAATGAGTAGTGTTAAAACATTACACTGAATCCACAACAAGGAGAGGAGCCACACATCTTCAGTGTCCCACAGACAAAGAGTCTAATCAAAGAGAAAGTGTGTTACTCCACAAGGGGATGTCGCTGGCCCTCACTGCCTCGCACTGAGACTGACCCAGTGCTATTGTTCCAGACACCAGCGCAGAAGCAGGAGGAAATCTTTTACATTATACATGAAAACCAAGATTCATTTCTAAGTATTTACAACACTCAAACAGACATGTTCCCGTTAGCATCAGATAAATTCACTGAAAGAAAATGCTTTCGAAAAATAAAATCAAAATAGATCCAGGATGATGACTGGCCGAGGCCACAATGTGCTGCCAACACATTCAGCTGAAACTGATCCCACAGCGTCCACAGGAAGCGCCATTGTGGATCAAGTGACTGGTTTCATGTTTGCCCAGAACAGTCAGGACTCTCAGGAGGACCTCAGCATGACCCTCAAAACAAGCAGCCTAAAAAACATACAGGATTTGATTCTGATTTTTGCCCAGAGGCTTGAGAGTTCTTCGGTGGAAACTGGTTTGTTGATGGTGCATATAGGACAGGCTGAGACTAGAAAAAAGCATTAAGTGATAGAAGGCAAACTGCTGTAGCCTGTATAATGTGTGAACAAATTGAATTAATTTCTTGCTTTTTTACTGAACTTCAATAACAAAAAAGGAATCTCCTTCATGCAGCGCTCATGTTCATCTCCAATAGCAGTTTATCCTCTTGTAAATGGTTTCACTCTTTAGTGAACCATCTGAAGGCCAGGCTGTTCTGGACATAGAAATCAAGACATTGGTTTTCACTTCACTAAAATGCACAAGAGCAATGCAAAGGTGTCCTACAAAACCTAAATAATGAAATGATGCACAATATTGTACTTTTAAAATTCAAGACTTTGATAAAGAAGCAAAAGCACAAAAAGAGCCATTATAACAAGTGCTTCTTTGACACACTGACAAAGATATCCAAGCAGGTAGTTTTCACCAGACAGTTTTTCAATTATGGTCTTAAAATAATTATGTTTAGATTAACATTTGTGCAAAAGAATACCCCAATAAGAACCACATGCAACACACCGAGCAGCATATGTCTAGACAGAAGGCTAAAGACGATTACATCAATTATTTCTAACCAGGAGGGTGAACTTCTAGACACCACACTTCCTGGCCATATTTCCGTCACGGCTTCAAACTAGCATAATTTCGACGAGGAAACAAAAGATGTACAGAGAAGACGAAGCAGTGAATGTGATAGTCCCTCGAGTCCAGCAGCAACACACCGAGAGAGAGAGAAGGCATGTTTAACACTGCATCGTCAGGCCTGCATGGTCAGCTGTGCTTACATAAACTGCTCGGCGTGATTAAAGATACTCTTAAGAGAAACAATGACATGGCATGAGTGTGCAGCCCCATGTACACGTGACATAAGTAGATTAGAGATACAGGGCTTAAGCTGGCCTGGCACTAAATCAAGAAGGGGCTTTACAACTCTGTAAAAGTCCTACAGGATCCAATCTCCATTACGGCTCAGGGGCTGCCTTGACTTTGTGCTGAGGACACACAGCACTGGACACAGAGCTCCTCGTGGACACGGAATTTCAACCACACTTTGTCATAAAACCGAGCTGACTCTGAAGTCGTGGATGTTGTAATTTAACGTGAGAGGAGGGGATGTGGTTGCATTGCATTGTATCATCTCAGGACGGTTTGAGCTGAACAGGAAATGACATGGCTGACATTCTTGGCTGTTCAGAGGCAAAGGTGTGGACAGAGCAGCACTCGCGTATGCCTCACACTAAGACAATGAGGGATAGTATCAGTGTAGGCTGCGTTTTTCCAGCGTGTCTTCATGGGGAGGAATGCGGTTACACAGACACAGCAACAAGGAGTGAAGACCTCAGTAACAATTCTGTAGAGAGACAAATCTTACAATATCCTTATAAATGTTATTCTTTCAAAATGGTAAAATGCAATAGGCCTGAAGATTAAAGTCACAGTCAGTCCAGGGTTTCTAATAATAACTATTGATTTGTTGGGTAGCACTTGTGTGAGTACTGCCAAGTCAGTAGTGGAAAGCATCAATGCTCCATCACAGCTGTACTGTATCCACCCCCCAGAGACACAACAAAGCATTGACCCCCATGGTGCTGTCTGACACGTGTGACATCTCTCTCTCTCACACTGCTCCCTGCAAAATGAACTGAAAACGTGAGGGAGGCAGCAGGATCACAAGGCGTTCATCATTGTAGAAGCAAATCACCCAGCGTGCGCAAAATTATGACAGATCACATAGTACCCATTTGGAAAACTATTCAACAAATATCTGCAGGGCCAAATTCCGAGTGAAAAATCCTTAGGTTGTGTCGAAAACACGTTCATTCTTTACTACAATGAGTATCGCCTAGCAACAGTGCGTTGCTAGGGCTGCCAACCTGCACGACCGAGAGACTCCTCGCGTCGAAGCGTTTTCACCCCGTGCCTTCCCTAGCTGCTCCTCCTGTGGTTGACAGAGCAGCGATATGGCTCGCGGATCGCTAAGGAATTTCATAGTGTGACACTTGTGTGAGGAGTGACGTGGCCGAACATAACAGAAGCAGGCTAAAAGTTTTGTTTGTGGGTTTGTCTCGTGTCCGCGGAGGAAATGTGCCAAACGCGTGTGAGCACTTGCTACTCCTCAAGGAGTTCGTTTACAAAAAGAGACACTGCCCACGGTTTCATGTTCTAGCTTGAAACAAGTTTGAAGTTAAAAGGAATTTACAGTTCCGAAATAATACATAATACACAGACGCACGCTAAAGTAAGCTAATAACTCTAGCTGCTTGACATCGGTTTGACATGGCTAGGCGTGTTTAGCGGAATTAGCATCTTCTATCTTAAGCTAATTTAGGAAGTACTATCATGTCTAGGGCAAGCGTAAGAATAAACAAATTCTTACTTTTATGTCTCCCCGCAGTCCATGACTGTTTGGCGATGCTAGGACTTCGTATAATCGCTCTCCCGGCAGACTTCAAAGCGTCCATATCCAAAAAGTGGGACGAAAAGCCCGAGAGATGCGCATAAGAAGACTGTCGAAAGAGTTGACCGTGCGTAAAACAATCCTCTCCACACTGAAACTTCATTCACCGTCCCTTCCAGTACACGGTTAGGTTAGTTTTCAATCGATAGCAGATTAACATGTTCTTCCCTCTGGGCGGTGTTATGTATGTAAATGAGCCGGATCATGTGCGTGACTCCAGTGGAAGAATCACGCTGCTGCCAGCATCCACCACCCAGCCTGCACCCAGCGCGCGTTGCAGGAAGTACTGCTCTGCTCTACCAAAACTCAAACCGCGTCCAATTCTGATCACAACCCAAACCTTATGACAGATGTGATCAAGTTGTCACGTAATAATCTGAGCCTAGATCGTTCATGTCTCACCACCCCTGGTCAGGACTGATCACGGCCTATATAAAACTCACCAAATATGTCCATAATACTCTCATGTGAGTGTTTTTCACCTTTTCATATATAAGCCACATAAGGAATAGCTGTGTAAAGCCATTGTGTTGGTTTCACATATTCAGACCAATAATTATTTACATTTCTAATGTTGGGGATGGATTCTGACTAGAAATCCTGCAGCAGGCTACATTGAGAAGGCGTCAGGTTATGTTTACTCATTGGGAGGGGGAGGTTAGAGGGCCGTCTAGCAACAGCCATTGATTGGGTGTTGAACGCTGCCTCCTAGTGGAAATGTTAGCGATTCACACCCAATCTTTTCAAGTTCTTAATATGCTCACTAAAGCGCTTATTGTAGTAGTATTCTTAATTAACGATGTCACTTGCGAGAAAAAAATGTTTATTCTTTGTAAACCTCACAGAGCGAGAGCGCAGCCAAGGTCAAACCTGGGGAGAAACAGAGCAGTGACTGTGGCATAAACAAAACAAAACGTTTCCAGTTGACAAAACAACTGACTAAACTGCACTTTCATTACGGTTTTAGAAGAGCCAATGACAGCGATCGGAGCAATAAAGCCTCTCAATATACAGAATGTGAAAACCACACACAATATCCATTTTAGATGATGGCAAAACCACATCAGACTCGAGGGATTTCTCCCCACAGGAATTAACTATAATACCAGGCATTAGGAAAACTGCCCAACAGTTGCAAATACTGGAACATTCACAAAATAAATTTTGATTTTCTAATCCCTTACTTTCAACTAGACTCTACTACAAACAGGAGACCATTTTATCTACCTGCTTAACACAAACTTCTATTAAGTGATATCAATAGGATATTATGTCAGTCAATGTATTTGCAGTACATTCTTGAATACATGACTAACACAAGAAATCCTTGGCACACAAACGGAAGTGGGATATTAAATATAAATTACTTTAAATTGAATAAGTTGGCATTTCTAAAACTTAAGATATTTTTTCCTTGCACAGCCCATACAGTTTCCCTTTGCTTGTGTGGACAGTGCAGTTTAACATAACCAATAGAAGGGGCAGCAGCCAAATGTGGTTATATCAGTAATAAAGGTAAGACAGGGCATCTGCTGACTAGTAATCAGGTGTGTATTTGGGATAGTGCTATTCAGAACTAAGTATAATAGGGCATTAGGGCCAATTGGTTTGTTTAAAATGGTAACAACTGGAAATGACAAAGCTGTTCAAGAGGGAAACACCAGTGAGTAAAAAGAATAAACTAAAGGCAACGGGGTAAAAAGTCCAAACCATTCCAGCTTAACCAGATGTTTTACAACTAAGTTACCGGGGATCTTAAACTCACACATATCGTAAATAAAGGCACTGTGATTTTGAAAACTGATAAAAATGGGTTTGTGGAATAGTACTGCTGTTATTGGGTTGATTTTTAAGATGCCTGAAGTAATGGAACTTACACTTCCAAAACAATTTTTGAGAATCACTTATGGACAAAGGTTGTGCCAACTTTGCACTACATTCCTCAATTTGGTCAAAGTATGGACATTAAGGTTAAAAGTGTCAGGGAAAAAATAAGATGTTGAGAAAAATAAAGCAGCTCTTCCCCAGGACCAAAGCGGGTAACTGGTAGCAGGTGGTTGCACTGGCAGTGGAAAATGCAGAGCAACACCTTTGTAATGGAGTTACAAACCCGATTCTGTGAGGTTTCACTAGACATTTAAGAGAAAAAAGAAACCTGGGGCATCCTAGTTGAGAACTGATGTCCATTTTAGTTTTTTTGTCTTTTGTTTTAACTACAACAAATACAGTCACACAATACAACATCCTTCTGACCTGGCATGGGAAAAACAAAAACCCAAGAGAAACATTCTCAGCAGCAGACATGCCGAGCAGATTCAAAGTGGTGGGTCTGCTTGAAAATAAAGAGATATGACAATGGATGAAAGAGGACAAAGTTGGGGCAAAGCGTTCACTTCTTCAGTGGCTGGTAAACAGAGGCGTTGGGGTCTAGGCCGGAGGAATTGGTGTCCATGAACTTGGAGGAGTAGTGGGGGGCAACAGGAGTCATGCTGCTGGTGTCGGCTGCGTAGGAGATGCTAGGCATTACAGCCATGACTTCGGCAATCTTCTGCTTTAGATCTTTTATCTCCTGGTCTTTTTGTAGAATTTGGCCTAAACACAAGATTTAGTTACTCATCTGCCACAGATTAATACAATACAGTTCTAAATTTGTCAGTAAGCAGACCTTGTGCAATCTCCAGCTGTCTCTTGGCATCCCCGAGTGCAGAGAAGAGGTCTAGTTTGATCCTGGTCTCTGCACTAAGGCTGTTTTCTAGGTGTTGTGTTTTGTCCTGCATGGCTGATAGTGCCGACATCAGCACCTCTGTGTCTTTTTCATTTTCTTTGTATTTATGAAGTTCCTGAAAGACAAAGTGAGCAGCTTCATAACTTTATAACAATTTAAGAATCATTTAGATCAGGGATCTCCAACCAGTAGCTTGGGAGCTCGCCAGCCCTTTCCAAGTAGCTCGCTAAAGCTTTTCTACATTTCATATTATATATATATATATATATATTATATATATATATATATATATATATATATATACACACTGCTCAAAAAAGTAAAGGGAACACTCAAACAACACAATGTATCTCCAAGTGTTCCCTTTATTCTTTTGAGCAGTGTATATTATAGATATAGATATATATATATATATATATATATATAAATTTATATTATTATTATAATATATATATATATATAAATATATATGCTTGATGAGACACATTTCAGATGCATTTTTGTTTTTCTGAGCAAAATATCAAATATAGCAAAGTATAAAGCAGAAACTACTGTATTTTCCTTTTATTGAGTTGAATGGTCATCTTAGCAGTCCTAGAGGCCTAGTTACACGTGTTTCTTTTAAGTACAAGTAGCTCGCTGCCATTTTTGTTACACAAAAATAGCTCGCAAGGCAAAAAAGGTGGGAGACCCCTGATTTAGATGTTAAGTTTTCAAGCTATTGTCTTGATGGCAGGATTGTATATCTATGTCCAAACAAAAGTTTCTCAATGGCAAGTACACTGCTCAACCAAAAAAGTCACACACGTTCAGCGGTTTATCTTTGATTACAGCACATATTCGGTGTAGCGTTATTTCAATACGCTTCTGCAATGTCAGAAGATTTACTGTATTTCTATTTTGTGTGGCATTCATTATTCACCAAGATCTTCTACAAGAGTGTGACCACTGCGCAATGCCATCTCCAGCACATCGCAAAAATTCTCAATGGGGTTCAGATCTGGACAATTCATCCACACATGAATTGTGTGCATGAATTGTGGTGGGCACAATTCATGCACACAACCTGCATGGGTGGTTGTGGAGTATCTCAAACTCCACAACCACCCATGCAGAGTGAGCCAGATGAATCCTCGCATTATCATCTTGGAATATGCCCATGCCATCAGGGAAGAAGAAGAAATCAATTGATGGGATAACTTCATTCAGGATGCTCATGTAATCAGCTGATCTCATTCTTTGACCACATATATGTTGCTGAACTTCGACCTGACCAAGTGCAGCAACCTACTACTTTTGCTTAGTTAAATCCAAATGGTGACTTTTTTTTTTTTTTAGTCAAGCAGTGTATATTAAAGAAACTAATTGACAATGTACAAACTTACCTGGACTTTTAACTCTAGATCTCGAATCTGGTCTTCTTTAACTTTTATATCCATAGTGAGCTTCTTACAATCCGTTTCTAATTCAGTGACTCGCCTTCGCAATGTATCTGTACACTCCCCTCTGAAAACAAAACAAGGGGTGTTAAAAATGAATGCAGCAATGAACATGTAACAATGCAACACTATCTCATAATAAAAGTGATTAATACACAGGACAAAGCAGATACCTTGATGCAGCTGCTAATGCCACTGCTCTTGCTGCTGTCGCCTCTTCAAGTTTTTTGCGCTTCTTTTCTTCTGCAAGCTGCTTCTCAGCTGTGGTCCGTGCCTCCTGTTCAGTTTTGAGCCTCTTCTCCAGTTGGCCCACTGCCTGCTTGTCTTTTTGCTTTGCCTGCACAGCATTATGAAGCCTAAAAGCACAAATAAACATCTCTGTGAGAATAAGGTGCCATAACTAATTCTGTTAATGACTTTATTCTAACCAGTACAATTTCTTTCAAAAAGCTTTTTCAGTCACAAATGTAAGAGAATGTGGTCGAAACAGATGGGGAGAAGTTTCGCCCATGTTACCCTAGGCATTAGGCATCACACAACCTTTTTCCATTCTTGTAGCAGTTTTTGTGCACACTCCCTTTTTGACACATTCTGACAGGAAAGAACCAGGGTGCTGACTGGGCCACAGACCCAGTTTCAGCTTCTACTTTGGGGCAAGAATTTTCCAGTTCAACCAGGACCTTTGGTGATTTGGTTACAGAGTAAGAGACAAAATCCAATTCTTAAAGCCAGTTAGACTTCGACACCTTCGATGTGTGCAGCAGCTCATGTTTGTTTTATGTAGTTACAAGAAAAGAAGCAGTAAAACTCTGACCACCCCAAAGCCTCATTCATTACACACATTTCTTTCTGCAGTGAAACAGTGCGATCTGGCAATAGGCTAAAAGTTTGCTTTGCCTGGCAGAGTGGCAGGTTGTGTGCTGATGTCACACTTAATACAGTGTGCTGACATCATTGATGACATTCCTCTGACTGTGGGGCTTGAGGGACACTCACAGGTACTCTCTCACTGCACTTTCTGTTTTTTAGAGTGAAAAACAACTGTAGTCGTCTCTCTAGGTAGGTTCTATTCTGGATTCCTACCAATATCCAAAAACATGCAAGGACCCATGTGACATGAGGGGCTTGCTACAGGAAACGTGTCGTATCAATAAAAAATCTTTTCAGATGTAGGGAAAACACTCGCAATCACACAAAAATGTCAAATACATATTTACAAGTGTTGGCTCATTTTGGTGTGCCCACTGGCATTGCCACAATTGTCACTCACTTGTTCTGGAGCAGCTCATTCTCTTGACGTAGTTGGCTCAGCTCGGTGCGCACAGAGCGCTCTGCACTCCCCAGCGAGCCAATCTGGCAACGGAGGTCCTGCTCCACTTGACGGCTTGCTTGCAAGTCTGCCTTTAACTTCTTAACATCCTGCTCCAATCTATGAAAATGAACAAAAGCACACACAAATAAAGCAAGGACAAAAAAAATCAAATAATATTGACAATTCAAGTGTTTCATCACCTTATTTAAAAAATGTAATGTCCTTGCTACAAGTCAACAATTACAAAGAAACAAAGGCAGCAAGCCAAAACTGAACTTAACTGAAATTAAATCTAACATATTATTTACAAATAAATACTATAGCCATCACCGATATTACATATAAATTTTACAACTAAAAATATAAACCATTGAAGACATGAAAAAATATTGCAGATGGACATGTCAAGCATTACTTACCTAACAAGTGCTTCTGGTTTGCTCAGCTGGTTGTTGGGGATACAGTTATCTGTGGGATCCCTATGGGAGCCACCAGCAGCTGCCTTTCCCACTGCCAGCTTGTGCTTCTTCTCATTCTTCCCTGTGGTTGATGAGGATGATGGCGTGCAGGAAGGTACACTGCCATTGGTGGCACTATGACCACGGGGTGAGGAGTTTGCCGCATTGCTGCTGGCATTTTTGAAGTTTTTAGAGGAGGAGGAAGAGGAGGAAGAGCACGAGGAATTATTGTCCTCTTTAAGCAGCAGGTTTTCAGTGCTGCCAAGGTCTGTGGTCAGTCTCTTGTTGTTCATATGGTTCTCCATGTACTCCATTTCTTGGAGTTTAGTGTCCACAGATGATGGGAGGATGCTGTTGTGCTGCTTTTTAGTGTCCCCTGCACCCTTTCCTTCTTTCCCTTTTTCTCTATATTCCAGCTCTGGCAGTGAAGCCGCTGTTTTTTTATTGGCTGGGGTGCCATTCTGTGAGACTGGTGTTGTATCCACCTCAGATATTCCTTTAACAGATACTGTGGAACAGAAAAATGAAACCTCAATGACTTCCAGCAATACAATTATTTATTTATTTGAGGATAAACCCTTCTCGTTTTCAAGAGGGTCCTCGATCTTCACCAAACTAAACCTCACCAAATTAAAATAAAAGACAAATGATAAACAAGGATGAAGTAGCCCAAAGCTCACCTTCCTCAGCTTCTCGCTCTTGTCTCTGATGCATCTGTTGCTCTGGAGGTAGAGCTTGTTGTAAAAGCTGCATGTAAAATTCATTCTCCTTTTGAACCTCCTTTTGCTTCCGGAGGCGCATCTTATAACTTACGTAGCTCTTGAAGCCAAAGCCTAGTGTTACAACAGGATAGCCAATGCTACAGAACAAGACACGATAAATTAGCTCAATGCATTGTCAATCTTTCAGACAAATAACACTTAATACAAACGGTATATCACCGCCGAGAAGTCGCATTGTTTTATATTACCTATGTTTTTTAAAGTTATTTTAAGACTATGCCAAAATAAAAAATATCTGTCTAGACTCTAGACCACAGAAATTTGGCTCACCAGTGTGCAGCAAATGGACGACACAAGTCCACGTGGAAGTTTTTCAAGTCTTTGAATCTTATGGCTGCCTCTATGTACACAAACAGTATCCATAGAGACACTGTTGGTAGACAGACGCCTCTCTCTAAAAAAAAAAAAGAGGGAAAAATATATTTATTCAACAGATATTTTTTACTGTTTACATGCATGCTACTTTATTTGAGGTTTAGCTACACAATAAGAATGTCATTTCATAGTTTCCCTTATCTTCTAATCTGCTTTAGGACATCACAGCTGTCAAGTGTCATATTTCATTTTTACCCAACATGCCATTGAAGCCAATGAAAGCATTGTGGGGTCGGTAAAAGTGGATTTAGATTTGTGTCTCAAAACTTGGAAACATTTTGTGCAGCCTGGACAAGAGCGTACTTAAGAGTGATGCTAATTTGAGATCCTACAACTGACACAAACATTATGATCCAACACCTGGTATTTGGTCAACATGGGGAACTAATCCCTAAATCAGACAATCAATGCTCACAGTAGAGATAACTTGCATAAGTTCACAACTGTTATCTCTTACTTCTCATACAAGTACTGCTGCTATCAGATATGTCATACTGAGTATTTGGGACAAGAGACACCAAGATGCAACCAACACAGTTGAATATCTATTAATTGAGCAAGCAAATGTATTTTATTCCTAAAGTTTATAATATAGTAAACTATTTTCAGAAAAAAACAAAAAAACGATCACTTTCCATCAAACAAAACTACAAAAACAAAGTTTTGTACATTTGTAGTGAGTGCAACAACGAAGGGAAAAACACCAGGAAGCTCCTTACCTGTATGCCAGACATACTGGACCCACACATAAGTACTGGCGGCGAAGAACAGCCATTGCACTGGGATGAAGAGGAGGCAAATGATGTCCGAAGTAAATGCCACACAAACAAAAAATACTGAAAATGCCTGTTGGAAAAAAAAAAATATTAGAGTAAGCTATAGTAAGTAACATTATAATAACAAAATAAAAATGAAGATCGGAGTCTATACAATTCAGAAAATAGTGAGCATGATCAGTGAAAGTGTTGAAAACATTAGATTATTGCATATGACGTATATTAACAAGGGTCTTCTTTGGCTTTTAAAAGGTAAAATAATAATATTAAGTAGAAAAATGTATTTGTTTTTGTTTATAGTTAAGTTTTTATATAGTTTTGTTGAAATGTTCAAAGTACTCACCAGGCCCTGGTATCTGAAGGAGTCATATACACTCCGGATGAAGAGCCAGAAAGGCCAGAGGTACTCAAATCTGAACTCCAATACAAAGTCTGCCAGCAGCACGAGCGCCCACACCAATAGAAACTTCAAGTACAGGAAGGTACTAAAAAAGACAGAAAGGAGTCACAATACATTTTAAGATTCTTCCCATGTAAATACAAATTGTTCAACAATTGCTTTTTAATGTTCAAACTAAAGTATATAATGTGTAATCTCTAAAATAGCAAAATACAAAAATATAGCATACAATTTAATTTGGACAGTGTTTGACAGAGGGACAGAGCAGAGGGGCAATCAACACTGTGCTCAGTGGCAGCTGACATTTTTCACGTCAGGACACTGACAAGGAACTGCATGCATGGGGGCTTTCTGATCTCAGGCATCCAAAGCTATTCGTTTAGTTACGAAGGCACCTGCTCAATAATTCAAAGACCCCTTCACATCTCAAAGCCACGCGTGTAAAGTGGCCTTTCATATTTAAGGTGTCAGATAAGTCTAAGGCCTTTACAGGTGGAAGTACAAGAATGCTATATTTTTTAATAAATAAATATAAATGTATATATAAATCAACGATTATAGCATGCAATCTTAAGAACTCTTGGATGATTGCAAAACCAAGTTTAATCAAACAACAACAAAATAATATTTAGCCTGAAGAGGGGACAGCAACAGGGCTAGCTACCCCGTTAAGTTACCTGATGCTAGTCTTGACGCTGCTAAAGCTAGCTCATGACATTTGACATGACTCCGCGAAAACTATGCGACTTGATTGATACGCTTATAAATAGAAATATACTTTCGGGATGTTGTTTTCATTGTGCAAAGTGGGATTTTGCTCAGCCTGCTTTTGGATACCAAAGAGTTAGCCTTTAGGCTAGCGACACCTTATAATGCTAACAAAACATACTGTTAGCATACACAGCTGTGAACCTAGCAGCTAACTTAGCTGTATTCACAAGCTAGATGGCGGCCGCGGTTCATTGACAAATATAATTTGCAGGAGGTGTGATATTATGAGTGTACCATGTCACTGGTACATTTGTATGAGTCTCATTGTTGATGTCTTGGCGAGAAGCCATTGCTCGCTTTATGCAATTCCTAAATATGCGCTACCTGCCGTAGATGCCCTCGGTGATTCGGTTCCGTTTTATCGGCCGCCGGAGTTTGCTGCAGTCCGCATTGCGCCGCTTCATCCTCCTCCTCTTGGCTTTGGCCTTCGAGCACCCACTGTAATCTTATCCAGTTTTCTTGTGTATAGGGGCAGATATTATAAATGAAGTTCAGTTGTGTGCCGTTGTTATTATTTCCCCAGTGAACACAAAGAAATAAATAAAGGGGTCTATTCGGGAACCTCCTCTTTTACTGTTAGCGCAGACTCAATACGCTCCTACCGCTCTGTGTTTCGCGTACGTTCGGTTGTCAGACGGCTGGTATATCCAATCAATCTATCCGCTGAGGCCTTATTTTGTTGACTGATTTCCTAACGAGCCATTTACATGGCGTTGTGGCCAGTCGTTCAGCCTTCTCTACTCAAAGACAACACGAGAGAAAGCGCAATGGAGGCCCGCCCTGAGCACAGTGTTTAACGGTTAAGCCAATCGGGTTGTTTGTGGACAAATCGGGCACCACTGGTGCACCTATCCAATGAAGACAGGGGCGGGACAGGCTCTCCGCATTTTGGGTTTTTGTGTGAAAAAAGTGCACATTCTGTCAGAAAAGTTTCTTTAGTTTCACACAAAACAAAGACTCTGACATGTGTTGTCTATGTGTTATTTATTATATTTATGTGTTATTTATTATATTTATGTGTTATTTATTATATTGAAGTAATTCTAATGAAAAATGAAAAAATATGTATTTATTGAGGCTATTTATTATTATTATTATTATTATTATTATTATTATTATTATTATTATTATTATTATTATTATTATTATTATTATTATTATCATCATCAAACCATGTTGCTTTATTGGCCCATTATGTTATAAGTTAAAACCAGACCATGCTCTGCAATTTCTGGCAGGTCTCTTATCAAGAAGTTGTTGGCTTACACAGCGTGGACCGAAGATCTTGCTCTTGGCGGACTTAAGTTGAGCGCTGGCATGGCTCCACAGTACGCACCAAGTCTGCGTTCCCGTTTAGCGCCCTTATTACTTTTAGTTGAAATCATCTTTATCATCATATTTGCCTTTTACTTTGAGGTCGACAGTCACATGACAGACGGAACTTCGTTTAAAAACATTTATTCTGGTAAGTGAATGCATTTGTCCAACATTATAGTAAAAAATGTTTTATTATTTCATTAGACAATTTACATGTGTTCACAGAGACTAATGAGCTATTCTGTATAGGCTTTTATATATGCCTAAGGTTAAGCCAAAAAAAAGAAAAGAAAAAAGGCTATTTGGTCAAGCATATATTTTAAAGTTAAAGTTTGGGAGGGGTTATACTGCTGGGTAAAGATAAGGGACACTTCACTGGTTTATGGAAATAAAGGTTTGCACAATGTTATAACTGTTTTGAATGGTTCCAATGTTTTCTTCCAGAATTCCAGGATGTCAATGTGATGGTGATTCTCGGTTTTGGCTTCTTGTGCACATTTCTTGTCAGATATGGTTTTAGTACAATTGGATTCAACCTCCTTGTTGCAGTTATAGCAGCCCAATGGGCTCTTGTGCTCAATGGCCTTGAGTCCTGGTATTACAGAGGGAAGATCAGGATTAATTTAAGAAGGTATCAGCTCCACAATGCTTGCTTAACTTAAATATAAAACAAAAGCAAACCAATCAAATTTATAATAACAATAAACTTGTTTCTGGTCTGTCAGCTTGGTAATTGCAGAAATGAGCACAGTGTCAGCTCTCATCTCGATTGGGACAGTCCTAGGAAAGACAAACCCTGTCCATCTGATCTTAATTTCCCTTATTGAAGTGTCAGGATTTGTTTTGAATGAGTGGCTGCTTAATACAATACTGAAGGTAGGATTTATGTTTATTATGAAATCACACTATACCATAATTCAATTTAAATACATTCTTGTTGAAGGTCCGGCCCTTGAACAGTATCATGATGCTGCACATATATGGAGCCTTTTTTGGACTCATGCTGACCTGGATTCTGTATCGAAAAGGATCAGAGCAGCCTTTCGAGAAAGAGAGATATTCCCATAAATCAGGACTGTTCTCCATGCTGGGTTTGTACACACAATTCAGTTTTTATTTATCAAGCTGTATGTGGATAGGGCGTTTAGGTATTTTGTGCTTTATTCAAGCTGTTTACAGCTGTTCAACCTCATGACATCAGCAATGAGGGGTGAGACGTAAAACCTCTTGAGAAGACAGAATGAATTGAGTAATACAGGATTACTCAAACATGCATAAACAAAACAAAGACTTTGATGAAAACAAATATGTTTTGTTTTTCAGGAACACTGTTTCTGTGGATGTTTTGGCCCAGTTTTAATTCAGTTCTAGTGGACGATTATCCACATGGGAGAAAAATTGGAGCAGTATGCAGCACCTACCTGTCTTTGGCTGTCAGTGCTGCAACAGCTGCTTCTGTGTCTGTGGTGACAAGCCCTCAAGGAAAACTCAGTCTTGTATGACCCAAAATTGGAAATCACTTTGCCTCTTTTGATAAATAGTGTACATAAACAACACACTATACTCTTTAAGGTGCAGATCCAGTCAAGCATACTTGCCGGCGGTGTAGCAGTTGGAGTGGCAATGCCTGCTGTTCACCAACCATGGGAAGCCATGACTTTGGGATTTGTTGCTGCCGTTATATCAACCCTTGGATACAAATATATGAAGGTACTGAAAGTACCTTCATATATTTTTTGAGAACTTTTGACTTGATTTTACTGTATACTGACATCTGCCTGTCCTGCCTCTAGAGCCACATGGTTCTTGTTTTTCAGTGCCATGACACCTGCTCCGTCCTCAGTATACATGGTCTTCCTGGTCTCCTAGGTTGGCTGACACAGTTCTGGCTGTTAAAGGACCTTGATGATCATACAACGTAAATATGTTGTGACATGTCTTACTCACGCAATAACAAAAGTTGGCCACACCCTGCAGCTTACCTTTTTTGTATTTAGGGGAATACGTTTTGCAATTTTCCACATAACTAGCCTCTTCGTTACCTTGAGTCTGAGTCTCTCAACAGGAATAATAACAGGTAATTTTGCAATCCTTTTAGGAAATAAAATTTCAACATAACAAGAAATAAATTGAATGTGCTTTTTGCTAGCAAATAATAAATCAATAATGTAAGCCCAGTGGAATTTTCCTTTTTGACAGACATGATAATTTATATCTTTTCTGTATGCTTTTATTTAAGGGATCATACTCAAATGGAAGTTCTGGCGACCACCTCAGGACAGAAAATGTTTCGATGACCAAGCATTTTGGGAGGCAAGCATTTAGGAATGTTCGATTTTAACACAATGCAGTGCCCTCAAGAAACATTGGTACCCCTAAATATGAGGGGGAAAAAGAAAGATGTGAAAACTATTTTCTTATTTAAATTTACAAGATTAACACAATGCTCTACATACTACCACACAAAAAAGTTTCAAACACAATAGAATTAAATACAGAAAAATATACAGTACATTTTAATGTGTCACAATTTTTAGCACCCCTGTGAATTAATATCTTGTGTCTATAGAGACAGATTAATCTGCTTGTTTTATGGGATTACATGGGATGGGACTTTTCTCAGCACACTTATCAGGAGGATGGTTCCAGTCCTGAACTTTCAAAGAATCAATGCTTGAGATATAACTCTTTATAATTATGTATAATCAAATGCTACCAGCCCAAGCACCAGCTGAAGTTTGCCCCCAAAAATACTGACACTTCAAAAAGGATTGTGTTCCTTGATCAGATGAGAGAAAATAGAACTTTATGGCTACAAACACCTGAAGTGAGTTTGCTAGAAACATGGAAATAGTCAAATTGAAGACAAAAACGGTGGTGGGACTTGGATGGTTGGGTGAGTGCTAGTCTTTTCTTACCAAAGCCTTAGCCTGTCCATCCCCATCTCCTGATTAGAATCCTTTTGAAAACATGTGGTTAATCTGAATGGACACAACATGAAGCATTTAAATTCTGTGTGGAGGATTGGTCGGAAATTCCTGCTCATGTTTTCTCCAGCCTCAACAGCAGTGACTGGAGTATCCGGGGTTGTTATCTTGCCAAAAAGTACTGACTGAGGGGTGCCAATTATTGTGACAGTCAATGTTGAAGTTTATTTTATAATTGATTCGGGGGGG
>OMNZ01015590.1:29245-53645 GCA_900303255.1 Lesueurigobius sanzi | reverse complement strand
TAAGGGGACTTACGAGGCACTACAAATCCTCCAAACAGAATCCACATAGAGGCAATGAGAGAGCCAAAAGCCAACATGAACCCAATGAAGAGCCACACGCGAGCGCCTGTGAACCGAGGTAAGACAGGGAGGGTTAGGTTCAGGAACATATTGAGACTTATTAACCTGACAGTATGTGAACATGTGAAACAGGAGGGTGTACATACCCGTTTGTCCGATGCAGCCATCACTATAGCTGTCACCCCTCACCTGACCATTTGATACAGCATTGATCCTACAAAATAAATACATAAAATGATAGCCCTTTTTACAGTAAATTTCGTACATATATCAAAATTATGATCTGCTTATAGCTCATATAATTACATGAGAAAGGCCACTGTAGCTATAACGCCACATGTGTGATAGGCATGGTGAAAGTCTCCCTCATCTGGATACTTCACTGCTGCATCAATAATAATCCACCATCCAGTGAAAAACTGAAAATCAGGAGAAAAACATAATTAAAAAATAGTCATATTCACACAATTAAATTAATGCAATTCCAAGGTACTGTTAGGACTAAGATATTAGGCTACCAGAACTCCAGCAGCTACTGATGCGATGGTGTTCCGTCTTTCCCCCCAGTCCACATTGCACTCACAATCGCCACAGCGGATCCCATCCAAGAACCCGGACATGATGCTGTGTAAAAAAAAAAAAGAGAAAAAACGTGTGTAAAGATGAACATATAAGATATCATTTTCAAAACCTATGTTCACATTCCTGTAACTTTCAAGTCGTGCTAATGCTTGCTACCTTGTATGAATGCGCAGTGGTGATGCACGAAGCAGAAACAGAGTTGCTGTATAAGCCAGTGAAGGCACGGCCTTTGAGTATAAGCAATAACACGACCTACAATAACAATAACAATAACCTAATAATAGTACACCGTAGAGATACACCGTATTTCTATGCAGGAAGTAAGACAAAATACTCCGTGTCTGTCATTTCTTTGTTAATTTGTTGGCACTAGCAAGCATTTCCTTCAAGCTTCCTACAAGGTATGACGCAAATATCCGTAACTTTAGTAAAAGACAGTCAACCTAACAAATAAACAAACTTTTACCCGTACAAGTGACTTTGTTTTTTGAATTTTACAAACGGATACGCACCTTTTATGTCTACTTTTTTGATCTGGCTCCTGGTAAATACCGACTTCTTCTTCCGAAAAGAGCTCAGTCACGCACATGCGCAGTGCACTCTCACCCGTCCCACTGATGCCTTCAGGAGCTGTTGTGAAGAACGGACAAAGGACTGCCACCAACGCTGTAAATTTTTCTTACAGCTAAACACCAATTTGGCTCGTGCAGTGAGTCAAAACCATAACAGTCAAGTTATCAATATTTATTCAAACATACGTAGCTTTTATCCACAAACCTGAACAAAAGGTTGATCAAATAATGTACTTCTCGTGAATCAATCAATCGACACTAAACTATCAATTTATTAGGAATTATTATTACTGCTACTATTATTGTAGTCTTTTCACTAGGGGCCAATCAGGTCCCTCAGATTAAACCTAGGCTCAGGTCTTCAGTCAAGTTCTCTTCAAAGTAGTTATTGTTATTAAACCGATAATACATTTGCTCTATTTAAAAGCAGGCAGTACATGTTTCAGATGTCACATGTTAGTCACATGACATGGCTGTTGTTGAGCTTTTTGTTTTCCATAAGCTCAATTTTCACTGTGTATGTGGCAAAGGACCTGTAAATCACACTCAAAGGCTCTGGATAGTCATTCAGTGTCGGTCACTTTTATTGTTATAACAATTTCATGTGGTTAGCTGATGGTCCATGCAAATACAAGCCAACATATATTCCAAAAACTTTTTTCTTTTTTTTTTGTGCAAAAGATGCAGTTGCACAAGAGTAATACAAAAATAATGTTACTATCTAGTAAGCATACATTATAAAAGTGTACACAATAGGTTGCGTTCATGTGACATCACAACATTGTAAAGAGCCTATAGTTTAACATTGAGGTGGAGGGCAGGTGCTGGGTAACCATGGTAACGGTCAAAATGCAGATTTTTCTACTTGGTTTATGAGTAATACCTCTGTATTTCCTGGACCAATCCACATGAAACAAATACTATCACAAAGTCAATGTCTTCTGTCAGCACATATGAAATAAGCTATAATTATTTTCTCATAAAGGTGTCCAAAAGTGGAGACAATATTCAAAACCATATGTGTGATGCTGGCCAATAGAAAGCTCTTACAGCAATAAAAATAATATGTCAGGTTTGTGAATCTAATCACTATTAAATAATTACCAAGAACAACATTTGTGAATTTGCTTTTTTGAAATTTCCTTCAAAAACTGTTTTTCTCCCATAGAGTTGTATTGGCCCTGCCCTCCACCTGCCCGCCACCTGAAATGGAATTCTGGAACGTGAACGCAACCTATTAGTTCATGTATACATCTGCCTAGAAAACAAGCAACTGCAAAGCAATATATATTGAAAGAATTATCACTCCAAGGTATCCAATATATCCATAGGCTCCATTCATTCTCTTTGCTGGATCTGGAATTTAAAAAGGAATATTAAGTAAAGAATATGCAATGTTGTTGAACACGAAATATGTTACTCAATAAAATACTTGTTACAAATAGGAAAACTGTTGTTAACACACAGCTTCAGCAAAGGTTTAAACTTGTAACTCCTTCTATTCAATAGTAGGGTAATAAAAGGCCTATTTTAAAAGTATGTGTACCTCCAGTGTAGTAGCCCCAGGCATAGGAAAATCTGCTGGTCACCCAAATTGCTCCAAGAATTGATGCAGCAGACTTAATTATAAAACAAAAAATATACACTTGTAAAAGATTTGGATAATGAAATGTCCATACACAGATAACACAATGACTAAGCATGTGGCATCAGCCTTGAAACTGAGCCAAGAGCATGGGTCATCCTACTTTATGATCATAGCACATGGGTCATTGCAGGCTATTATGAAAGGCACTTGTAAAATCATATTTTAATATTTAAGGTGCAGTATGTTGTTTTATGTGAAAAACAAACTTGCTATTAGTGTGTATTTGACCTTTCAGTGGTTGTATGGGTGCAACAATTCCCAATTTCTAAATTAGCTTGGTTGGCATGGTTTTTAGTTGCATTTGGGAGTTAGAACAGCGGAATAGGAAAGGAATATACAGCACAAAAACTTCACCTCTAACCAAGCTCTAATGTGAGGTCAGTTTTTGTGCTGTATATTTCTTTACTGCCGTTCACATTATTAGCAGCGCTTTAATGCAAAACCAAGCAGCTGTAACAAGAATTTGTCCCACTGCCCGCAGAAATTGGGAATTGATTAAAGGTGCCCTGCTGCACCCACGCAGCCACTGGGTCACTGAAAGGTCAAATACGCACTAATATCAAGCTTTTTTTTTTCACATAAAATGTAATGCACCTTTAATATGCAGTAAGCATTAAGTTTAGTTTATATAGATACATACGGGGTAGACGAGAGCTGCAATTGTCTGGAAGACAAGCCACTGGGGATACACTTCGAGAGTATTCTGATGTGCCCTTTGAACACAGTTGAACACCTTCTCTTTGTCACTGTACATGGCGGGATACTGCAAGAAAGAGATACATGTGAGCAGTGCCATTTCTGATTTAGAGAATTAACGCTACACAATTTATGCCATCTATGATACAGTACCTACCTCGACATTGTACTTCTTCCGGGCAGAACCGACCTTAATTCCTAAATAAGTCAGCATTATCCAGCTGTAGAGATAAGTTAAAATAACATATCCAAAACTGGATGGCAAAACAGACAGTATGTCCATCTCTGCCGAGTTCAAGACAAGTTTCAGTTATGTGCTAACTTGGATGGTCGATAACAGAATGAGAAGAGACGAGTGAAACTGGACTACAGGTTACGGTCAAGACTCGCGAGATTACACTTTTTGCGCAGTTTGGAATGTGATCTCATCTAAACTGTGTGGATGTTGAATGACTCTGTGAATTCACATCCACAACACATCACAGCTGAAAGCATGTGATTTGCTAAATGTAGGTTTTATTCACATTTTTAATCGAGTGTTGTTTACATCACGTGACCCAGTGGAATTTTCCAGACCAGGCGTTTTCAACCAGTGGTCCGTGGCCCCCTGGTGGTCCGTGGCAGTACTGCTGGTGGTCCGTGACTTGCTATCCAGTTTGTCTACTAAAAATACACTAGGGCCGCCACATATTGAATATTCATGAATATGAAGTTGATATATCTCTTTTAATAGTTCTACTTATGTTATTTTAAACATTTGAGAACACAAAGCTTTGTGAAATAAAGTATACAAAACAAATAGGCCTATATTACACACAGTGGACCGCAGACCACTGCTCAGGCTGAATGTGGTCATTGGGGAAGAACCAGTTGAAAACCCCTGTTCCAAGCCATTCTAAGCGCCGAGCACTGCAGGGATAGAGAAACTGTAGAGCATATTATCATGAATTGTGTGAGATACAGAAGACAGAGAGAGGCGCTTAAGGCATATATGAATGACTGTAACAGACCACTTTCTTTGAAGGAAGTGTTAAAGGGGTGTAATTCAACAGGGGGGGTTAAATCAGTTTTGCGATTTCTTCTGGGGACGGGATTATTTTGGACTGAGGGGGCCTTCCTGGCCCACACTCCATTTCGGAAGGTGGCGATAATGCACCTAAAAGCTGTTTGCCAACCGCCAAAAAACGTCACTAGAAGAAGAAGAAGAATTCTAAGCGCCGCCCACACGCATTGACTGCATCACAAGGACGTCAGTTCAGTTGTGCAACAGTCAAGCGTCGGAGAAGACAATCTACTTACTTCTGAGCGCCCAAGAAAAACAGATAAAAAAAAACCTATCTTACGCAGACAGCGTTTTATTAAAGGCTTTTCAATAAACATCTTCAAAAGATCGACAAAAGGACATCATTTGCTAAGGTAAGAAACGTGGACGTTAGCTAGTTTAGCATTTTAAGCTAGCCATAAGACAAACAATCCCGTTTAAGCAATTTACATAAATACACGCTTTCATTTTGTAAAACAAAACGCGTCAGTAGTGTTTTATTGAGAATCTGTCGTGCTTTTCTACATCAAATTATGTTTAAAGCCAAGTAAAGAGCAGCGTTACGTGACTGATGTCTGGAAATTTCCAGTAACAGCTGGTCACGGTCAGCCATTAGCTAGCGTTACACTTATGCAACAGTTTAGCTCTGTCGCTAGGGGCAGCAAACAGTTAGTAACCAGGAAGCAAAGGTTCAGGGCAGCGTGAGATAAGATTAGACTTTATTGATCTCACAATAGAGACATTTACTTGTAACTGAAGCTCTTAAGAACACACGGGGACAGATAGTTCGGCAATGTGCATTAAAAGAACAAGACAAATGTGCAAACAAGTTATAATAAAGGTAGATAAGATAGTTTTTTATTGATCTCACAATGGAGAAATTTACTTGTCACAACAGCTCTTAGGACAGTATCACACAGGGGGGTGCACAAAGTCAGGAAAAGTGTCATCAAAGAAGCAAAAGCAACAGGTAATAGTAATAATAGTAACAATAAAATAGAATAAAGATAGTCTATTAGCGTCTCTCTGTAAATAAACTGTACAAACATCTCTTAAGCACTAAATAAATAAAATAAAAAATAAACTCTAGGCCGAATTGTATGAATGGAGTTATCATTGCAGGTGATATATACTAAATGACTGTTTACATTCAGGCGGTTGATAAAGTGACATTGCAGATATTGTAAAACACAGATGTTATTGCACATGGAGCTATACATATGAATGACTTGCGGTAGCGCTCCGTCTTGCACTGAGGGTGTCTCAGTCTGTCACTAAAGGAGCTGCTCAGCTCCTCTACAGTCCTGTGCAGTGGGTGAGAGGTGTTGTCCATGATGGATGTGACAAATAGGTATCTTATTACAATAGACTAAAAAGAATAACTTCAAGCTACAAGATAATAAAACATATTGTACTCTTGGTTACATTTCTGCTCTTGTTTATAGGGAACAAGGCCATGGATCAGGCAGTCGGCCCCCACTCTGAGATGGCCCAAGCGCGTCAGAGTGATGGTATCAATGTGGTTTTTGATGAGCAGAGTCCTGCGTTGTCTAGATCCCGCTCCAGGAGCAGCAGCGTCAGCAGTCATTATTCATCTCCCCGTTCCAGAGGACGTGGTGCCCACAGAGGCCGCTGCAGGTCTCCACCTTCCTCTTCTTCCTCCTCCAGCAGGTCTACATCTCGCAGCGGCAGGTCCCGCTCACATCCCCGGTGCCACAGACACACTTCCCGTTGCTGCTGCAGTAACCGTAGATACCAGAGGGGACACTGGCGTCGCTCTCCTCCCCGACTATACCGGGCACACTCGCGCTCCTACAGTCGCTCCCCCTCTGTGGGCCGCCACTCTCACAGAAGACGTTACCGCTCACGATCAAGATCCCCAAATTACAGGAGCAGACACAGTTACAGCAGAGTTGGCAGGTATAGATGCAAGTTTTCCAGATCCCCTCCCAGATCCTTCAGAGGCCGGTCAAGATCCAGGTCTTCAGAACGTTCCCTTGCTCTGAGTGTGGAAGGTGAGCTTTGCATTCTTTGTCACTATATTTATTGATTATTTAATTATTGATTATAATCAAATGTGTGAATTTGTTTAACAGAAAAGAGACAACTTCTGGACGCTGCAAGACAAAATGCCATGAAGAATCTTGGAGTGCAGAGACTGGAACTTCCTGAAAGCATCAAACCAATCCTGATGTTGGAATGTGGCTTGGCAGAACCAGAAACACGGGTTAGGCCAAATTCAGAAAATGCATCACAGGTGGGTTTCAATGTGAGGATCATTGAGTACGGCAAAAGGCATAGTTGGACGTACAAACCTTGTTATAAGTGATAATATGTAGCCCTGCAGTGATGTTTAAAAGGTTATGGTTTATTTATTTTTCTGTAAATAGGTTGGAGTTAAATGTTTTTTGTAAATGAAGCGCATTATGTAGACATTGGTAGATTGCGACTATGTTTGTTGTTTGTGTCTTGTGTTAACAATGGGGGAACGCACATATTCTCTATTTATTCCTGTCTTCATAGATAACATGAAAGTGGTCTCCACTCTTCGGCACCTGGGATTAAAGGGCTGTCATTGACTTGGGTGACGGCATTTATGTTTGCACAAAAGGTTGCTTCTTAATCTTCACATTATATAGTTTTGACAGATTATTCTATTTGTTATTCGTACAGACATACTTTACATAACCAAATTGTATAAATAATTATCCATCCTAAAGCACTCTATATATACACACACATGCATTCATCTACATCTTTTCATGCTTACACACTACTACACATTACACTACAAGTACTACACACTTAGGATTCAGTGTTTTTATAAATGTATTTGCTTGCAGTTTAAATGGATGACTGTTATTAGCAGAATCCCCCACTCGCTGAAGGAGCAAAGGCGTGTGGACTACATTGTAGTGACTATTCCTTCAAGAGTCCTTAAAAGACTGAAGATCTCCTGTCTGTTTGCCAAAGATAAGTTTGTTCAAAGTGTGCTGATGGTTGGGACCAACCTCCGTCGTTCTAGCACCTTTCAAATGGGGGAAAAAGCATTTAATGTAGTGTTTGTGATCAGTCCAATAGAGTGTGCGCATGAAATTGGAAAAATACAAATCCAGCTAACGTGTTGCACATTTGGAATTTTTCAATTTTTAACTTGTCATTTCTGTCTTTTCTGAAGCAGAGTACTGAAGTGGAAAGTGATGCTCCATGCCCAAGGTTGTCTCCAAAAAGAGGAATTTCATTCAGTACTAATGTAAGTCATATATATATTATAATATAATATATATATTTTTTTTGTAATCTTGTTCTAAAGCACATTTTTATTTGAACAGAATTCAGTGGCAAAACCCACTGTGTCTACGCAGCCTTGTGCTAAGGTAACTTCTCTTGTGGATAGTGTTGAAAGCAAGAAGCCCTATGGTCATTGGATTCCAGTGAAATCTTCTCGTCATTGATTTGCCAATGCATCCTGTGTCTTTGTACATGGCCTTTGTACATTATTTCTTGGACATTTTTGCCAGATGTAAATGGTTTTGTATATAATGCATTCATGAACATATTTTCTTTCAGATATATTAAAAAAAAAAAAAAATGTAAATAATTCTGATCAGAAGTGGATAGAAGTGAAGAATTCATTCAGGTGGGATATTTTTTCCCTATTTGTATATTTTGTCATGGATGTTTTCCCCATTATGAAATAAATATTTGTGCAAAAAAGCTTGACTTTTTTTTTTACTAGATTCTGATTCAACAATTTGCCCTTTTGTTCTAACATCTAATCTGGCCATGCAAGCAGGAAATTTTAAATACCGAAGGCTGTTAACCTGTTCCAGCTATTTGCACTGCTCTATTGCACTCAGACATCTGCTGCTAATGCACAGCTTTAAATTCAACCATATACATTCTTTGCATTGTGCTAATGCCTTTTATAAGTTGTTCCATGAGTCTTAGTCTGAAACCTTACATTGACGATGGCAAGGCTATTCTGAAGGCACTGTTCTAATTAAGTTATCCATTTCTTTGGAACAAAACTGGAAATTGCCGTCATCCATTTGCCCAGTAGATGGCACTATTGTGACACAAAATTGCACTTGTTTTTCTCCAGTCAAGACTGTCACAGCTTTGAGACTTGCACCACCCTTAATGTCTGCATCTACCGTTAAACACCTCCCAAGTCATAATTTAACGCCAGGTTTATTCTCATGCTCTAAATCTTTACTGTAATGCAACAAATTGAAATCATTTATTTAAAAATACAAGCATTAAAATGTTTGACACTTCACAAATAGCCTACCATTGCACACAAAACAACTAGCGTATACATTGCACATGTCTAACATCGCACTAAACAGCTGTGCCTCTCTCCAGGTTCTGTTTGATTTCTGCAGTATATTTGCCATAGAAACGCTCAGCCTTCTGGTTGAACTTGGCATTTCTCTCATTAATGTAGTCGATGTCAGCATCATCATTGTGGGCCCTGCGTCGACTGTACTTGGCTCTTTTCTCAATCCTGTAACAAAAATGAGGACTTAATGGACAGTAACATAATAGAGCAGCACTGTGTTTGAGAAGAAAACAAGGAGTTGGCCAAGCAGGCTGGATCATTTTCACTTTTACTTACTGCTTCTCAACATCCTCCACCATGCGGTCAATGCCTTCTTTAGTGGGAACATGTGTGCCATGGATCAAACTGTTGGTTGTGGGGTGGAAGTCTTCACCACTGCAGATTACAAATAAAGAAATTAGAAACACAGAACCATGGCAAATTAGCTTTTGAACAGCCTCATATTTGTTCTTCCATCCCATCATTATGATTATGGGAACTCTAATAAGGATGACATAGCCCTGGGGTTAAATGTGTTGGTACATCCTTCACGGTATCCCATGTGGCTGGAATAGTTGAAAATACACTTCTTTGACCTGAAAAGTACTAGTGTCCATACATTCAAATCTGTAAATCTGGGGGGCGCAGCTTTGTCAACATCAGCCCCAAGCACAGGGCACACTAGTTAACAATATAGTCACTTTTTGTGTTCATGTGATAAGGAAATTGTAAGGTAATTAGGCCATGAGTTACAATTTATCTTATTTGAGAGATTACACAGCAACAACAATGCCCTCCTCTATCAAAGGCTCCTTAAAATATCCGATGAGCAAGGAACACATTAAAATTATGACCCAAGAAACTTACCATTCCTCTCTTTGTTTCTCATAATTGTCCATGTCTGGCCTTAATTGCTTGGTAAGCCTCTGATACTGTCGAAATTGTGCCTCGGCATAGCCTAAAAAAATCAAAGCAAAGAAAATTTTCAGTACGAAAGAGCTTAACCTCTTAAGCCCTAACGGCCCTTTCTTGAAAATGTTCACATCTACAGTATCCCCATAGGCATTCCCATCATATGAGAGCAATATGAACATTTTAGACATTTTACAAGCTGTTAAAGCCTTCAGAGTATGAGTATATGTATACCACATTCAGAAAACAGCCACGGGCTTAAGAGGTTAAAACTAGGTGGACGAGATGCCATCACCAACAAGATTATTTCTTCAGCTTCAGTACCTGCAAACCCCGTGTCTGGATTTTTCTTCTTCTTCTTCCTCTCCCAGCGCTCTGCGTCACTAGCAGTCACCTCAAGTAACTTGACTCTATCATAATCTTCCCCTTTGGTGGCACAATCCTGTAAGATATTGTATGTGAAATATATATCGGGTCATCCAAGTCAGTGGTTCTCAACTGACATGGTGTTGGGACCCAACATCAAAACATAATTCCAATAAGCTTAAATCATTATGAAATTAACTCATTCTATTTCTAACAGACTCGTGAAATGCTTTTATTAGACAGGTATTTTAAAAATGGCTTGCAACCTACATAATGGTTCCGAAACCCATTTTGGGTCCCGACCCACCAGTCGAGAAACACTGATTCAAGTAAAACAGTGTTCTTGACATAAAGACATGGTAATATCTGTATCTGATCTGGAACAATGTATGATCTATGCTAGAAAGTGAAAGCCATGCAAAGTAACATTGACTTTGTTAATACAAATTTTTAGGTGATTTATTTTACTCAAAGTGAACTTTATGGAGAATATTTTTTTTCTTTTATTTCATTACATTTTAGAGATAGTATTTGTACTTTATACTCCACTAAATGTTTTAACTAGATTAAAAGTAAAAGTAATTTCCCCAGTGGTTTGAATGCATATCCTCAGTGGCCTCTCCATATGACGCACAGTCGGTGAATCAATTGCTACAGTGACGCTGTCCTGATCAGAAACATCACAATAATAGACAAATAGAAAAATCAGCAGTTCACTCAGACTCAGCACAGTCTTGCTTAGAACTGGTTTGATAAACAACAGTCCAATTCTTCAGAAAAAAAATAGTGCCCATTTAACTCATACTGTAGTTAAGTTGAAATACTTTTACTTCTTTGGGACTACTTTTACTTCAAGTGAATTAAGGTGAAGTACTGATACAGCAGTAAAGTAAGAAAATTCTGTACATCTTCCAGCAGGGGTAATTGAGTCAAACCAACAAAAACTAACACCATCACCTTTTTCTTTTGGTCTTCAGACAGCTCCCACTCCAGCCTGGCTTTTTTTGCCTCCCAGTTGGAAGGTAGTTTGAGTCTCTTATCTTCTTCCACAACTTCTTGATGATTTAGTTTACGTGCTTCATTCTATTGCAGAAACACACTTAATATTTCACAAAGCAGACTTGATGTTATGTTAATGAAACAATTGAAGATAACTTACTCGTTTGAAATGCAACTCCCTAAACTTTCGTAGCCTTTCTTCCCTTTTTTGGGACACAGACATTTCAGCGGATTTCTCCTCCAAACATGGATCAGAGGTCTACAAGACGAAACAATGCGCGTTTCAACAGGGTTATGAGTAAATGTAGAAAAAATAAGGAGAACATTTAACCTAGCTGTGATAACAAGTAGCATTAGCTTAGCACACATCGTTTTTTAGACACTGTACATACACCGTGTAACGGACGCGATTATTTACAACAGCTGGCATACATAACACTAAAATCTTTTATCTTTTCGCGTTAAAAGTACATTAAGCATTGTAAAATGGAGGGAGGAAAGAATAAATAAGCCTACCAACCTCACTACTGGACGCCATTGTTTTTGCTTCTCCCTACGGAAGTCTGCGCGTGCCGGACGTGACAAAAGGATGACGTCACGTCAAAATATAGGTAATTTTGACCATTTTACAAATGGCTTTTTATATTTGTATATGAAAACACGAAACTACAATAGACGTACACACATTTTCTTTTTCTCATATTTATGTCCGTAATATACAGCAAAAACTACAAATTTATATCACAAGTAAATTATTTCCCTTATTCACCTGCAGTGTTGCACCTGCATATATAAAATACCATGCTGTGAATCTATCAACACTGTTTGGGCTTTGTTTATCAAAAGCTGTTCGGACCTCATTTGAAGTTTTGGGGGTCCCAAATATGATTCCAGGCCTGAGGTTGAGAAATCCTGGCTTGAGCTCTGTGTCCTGTCATAATCAGGTTCACACTTTATCCCTTTATCAGGGTTTATGCAGGTAGCGGCAAGTCAAATTCAATGCTTTTAATGCCATTTTAATGCCCAAATTCAACATTTTTAATGCTACAAATGCCACAAATCAGAACAAATTTGATACAACAAACAACTTTTGACCAGAAATGCAATATGATTTCTCCCACAACTACAGTCTAGACCCTATTTTTTGTATTTTTGACAAGCTTATGCTGTAGAATTAGTTTAGCAATGTCATGATTTTCTAACCCTAACCCTTTTTTTTTGTATATCTTTTTATTGTGTCAGTCACATAGATATGATCACAACTCACAACATTGTACATTTCTCCCTACGGGTGTTTGTGTTGTCATCTGGGTCCTCGGTAGGCAACATGGAATTTAATTATTACATTTAGCTCAATGAAAATTGCTCTATTATAGGCAAAAAGAATAATGCTTTATTATCATTATTATTATTTTTTTTGTAGGAGTATGTCTATGTCTGCGCCAGTGAATATATACGTACTGGATGTATATGTATTTAGAGGTACGCAGGTATTATGTGAATATACATATAGAGAGGTTGAAGTACCTAAATATGAGGTATGCACTATGTACATGTGTGTATATGAGGACAGATATGAAGGTAGTTTATTTGATATCTATTTTTCCTATTTTCTAACCTATGTAATGTATCTATTTATTATTATTTATTTAATTTTTGAATGCACAAGGGACACACACAGGAAAAAAAAAAAGAAGGTTGATCCTAAGATAGGACCGCATTGATCTCACAACAGGAGTGATCGCTGCTATTTCTCTTCGGGCGGTTTCGACGGGTGTTTGGGGGGAACGGTGGGCAACAACAGAAGCAGTTGCTCTGTTTGTGCCTATAATAGAACCTTTGATTTAATGCCAGTTTGAATTCAATTTAATGCTTTTTAATGACATTTAAGGCCTTATTTTTGACACAATTCGTTTAATGACTTGTAATGCTTTTTAATGCCCCATGGAAACCCTGTTTATGGGCTTGTCCTCTGTGTCCTACTATACTCACACTCACACTGAGGATTCCCTTATTCCCCTTATGATAGGGATGCCCAAAGTGCACCCGAGGGCCAAATGAGGCCCTCAGATGGTAGTACAGTGGTTAGAGCTCGTGCTTCACAGCTAAAATGTCCTGGGTTGTCCCGGGCCAGGACGGGGCCTTTCTGTGGAGTGTGCATGTTCTACCCGTGTCTGCGTAGGTTTCCCCTACATGTACAATAGGTCAGGATGAACGAGAGTGTGTTTGTGTGTACAAGTGTGGGACAACGGATGGAAATTAGCTCAAGGCTACCATCCGGAGTGGTGTGTTTACATGCATTGTTCGCATGTGTGTTCATTAACATGCATTGTCCCAATAAAAAAATAAAAAAAAGATCAAATTTTGGTGGCCCACAAGCTTCTTGTTGAATTTGCACTCGCTAGAGATAATCAAAATGATAGATTATAAGAATATATAAAACTAACATTTTATTGAAAGACAGAGCTTGCATTAAGGTTTCAGATTAAATAACGGTGTGTGGAAAGGTTTAAATCTCTCTTAAATGAAACCCAGTTGAAGGTTTGACTGCACTGGCTACTGATCTGTGGCCCCCAAAGCCGTATACACTTCAATATGCGGCCCTTGATGAAACAAGCCATAGTCAGGCTGACACTGAGGACTCCTTTATGGGCTCGTTCTCTGCGTCCTGTCATTATCGGGCTCACACTGCGGACCCCCGTATGGGCTCGTCCTCCGTGTCCGCCTGTCTGGGCTCTCCGGCCCCTCTCAAGATAGACAATCGGATAAGGGCAGCCCTCTGTCCAACATGGGGGACATTGACATTCTGGGTCCCAAGACGGAGAGTGAGGCTCTCCCTTTGGGCCAGGAACCCGCAGAGGTGAGGGCTGATGTCGGTCCAAGGGCCCCGTCCTCATACTGCCATGCAGTTACCATACCAACTTTATTTACGAAGCACTTTAAAAAGCTTAGCAGTTGGCCAAAGTGCCATACACAAGTCACAATACAGGAAAATATGTGAAACAGTAAAACACAAGATGCAGCGTATGTTAAAAAGATACATCCATCATAAAGACAGATACAAAAAGAGATACAAACAATATCGGAAATCAGAAAAAAAAAAAAAACATGTCACTCACTGATTGAAAACTAATGTGCAAAAGTGTGTTTTTATAAGTGATTGGAAAACAGGCAGAGACTTCTAAAGGAAGCTGGTTCCACAGCTTTGGGGCAGCAACAGAAAAGGCACGATCCCCACGAAGCTTCCTTTTAGTTCTCAGGACCATGAGCTGCTGACCTGAGCACACGAGACGGAGTGTAGGGGGTGGATCAGGTCAGAAAGTCAGGAAGGGGCAAGGCTGTTCCCCTACCTCCAAAACATGCTGATCAATTTGATCCACAGTGAACCTGTGCAGGAACCTGATATACCACAAATGCTCAAATACATTGCATTAATGAACATGGTGTTACTTTTAATGTCAGGTTAACATTCATGTGATATATCAGGTTTATGCATGAGGCCACAGCATTGAGATTAAAAGTAAAGCTGTGTTCATTAATGCAATGTATTCAAGTATTTGTGGTATATCAGGTTCATGCATGGGGCCACAGAATTCTGAATCTGCAGTTAATGCTTATACAAAACACTAACACCAGTTCTAACACCAGTGCAAACACTACAACACTACCTGCCTGCACCAAACGCCAACACCAGACACCTACACCAGACACTAACACCAGATGCTATCACTAGACGATAACACCAGGGCGTTCTCCGCTGAAGCGAGGACACAGGTCTTCACTGCAGCTGTGGAGACTTGATGACCCACATGTCCCTCACAAATGAGTGGGTCATCAAAGTCTGGACCTGGTTCTAATGGTCTGGACCTGGCTTTGGTTCGTCAAGTCAGCATCAGAGTCATGTTTGGCCTCAGAGGCTAGATAGGACTCTGTAAAGGCCAGATGTGGAGTAGCAGGACAGGACCATGTTGGCAGACCACGTCGACCATGTGACGGCCACTGCGTCACATGGTCGAAGCCTTGCCCCACTGTGTCACACATCAATCTGGAAACTAAATAGGGAACAAAAAAAAAAGCCACGGTCATGTGACTCAAACATGACATTTATTATTTTACTGCTCAATATAAATGTTTGCGTTTACAAAACTACATTTAACAAAATACTAAGGCTGTGGGTCCACTTTGCCATTCAAGCCAAATATTATCATTTATGATTCACATTCTTATTTACAAGTAGCATTATTATTTAATCATGAAGAAGCTGTCTAGAAGAAGTCCTAAAGCATGTTTATTTATACAAATTATCTAAGATTTTTTTTTCAATCTAATGTCCATGTCATTTTTTGACAGAAGAAGAGCTTTATTTATTTAGCGCCTTTCACAGAGTCACAAAGCGCTTTACATGAGATGATTTTTGCATTCACTCCAGTGGTAACCAGCTGCCCCTTGAGGCAGACCGACAGAGGTGTGGCTGCACACATCAGGTGCCAACGGACCCTCCGATCACCACATTCACTCACCCAGACATCATTCATCCTTGCCTATTGTACATGTTTTTGGTGGTAGGGGAAACCTACGCAGACACGGGGAGAACATGCAAACTCCTCACAGAAAGGCCCTGTCCTGGCCCGGGATCGAACCCATGACCTTCTAGCTGTGAAGCGCAAGCGCTAACCACTGCGCTACCGTGCCGGAAAAATATTTTATTTTAAACAATATTGTTTTAAAAAAATGTAAAGCCCTATTAACCAACTAATGCGAATGGTCAGGAGCCAGATAGGCAACAATTATGAATATATAACTGGAGGTTATACAATGAGAGGCATGAAATTGCAGGCACACAGAAGGCTCTGTTCAATATCCTCTTAAAGTCAACTGTAATGGTGGTGGTTGTTGAAGAGAAATCATAAATGTATCCACACTATTATTTTCACTCGTCTCATCAAACATGAGTTTGAATAAAAGTCTGGTTCTATGATGTGATCACAAGATGTAAACACTTCAAGGAGTTATGTCAACATGTTTGACTTGCCAAAATGGATTTCCCTCTCTTTGATTGCATTAAACTAATTGGGCTTTTGGAGGATGTAATTAAGACGAGTTTATAGTCTTAGATTAAAGCATCCTCTTGATCACAGGCAATGTTAATGGAGTGATGCATTTTCACTTGAAACCAGATGGCAGACA
The DNA here is from genome assembly GCA_900303255.1 of Lesueurigobius sanzi. Taxonomy (NCBI): domain Eukaryota; kingdom Metazoa; phylum Chordata; class Actinopteri; order Gobiiformes; family Gobiidae; genus Lesueurigobius; species Lesueurigobius sanzi. The sequence goes on along the minus strand of OMNZ01015590.1, from coordinate 37,257 downwards.
TGACAACGGAACGATACATCAACACCACTTACTAATTGGTATAGTAGCTTACTATGATTAGCATGCAAAACTCAAAACAGCGACTTAAGAGTAGAAACAACTTTACTTTGCGAGCACAACATACATCAGAAAAACAGATAAAGATATACTGTATATGTTTTCATTTGTCCCCATGTCATATCATATCCAGCAATTAATGTATAGGCTACAAGTCCACTTGTTCACTTCAATTTGAACTTTTATTCTTCACCAACCAAATACTACACACAATAAGAGTGTGCTCCTGATTTATGTTTTTGCCATCTGATCTAATAGTATAAGGTCCATTTCTCAAATCCCAGCTGTTTGATTTCCGGACATTTGGGTACATTTTGTAACAGAACACTGTTTGGTTTAAGCAGAGATTCTTTGCCAGAGCGTGTCAGGGACTCACAGCAACTTCATGTGATATTGTAAAGAAAAAAAAAAAAATCATTGATGTACACTGAATGCCAAACTGGCTCCGTGACACCAGGCCTTCACTGTCAGGGCGCTGTCATTGCTGTTTAAAGGCAACAAAGCTTTACTCAAACATGACATGGATTTCAAATACTCTATGTTGAGGCCACCCAAGAATGCTGAGCAACCATTCTATATTAACTTTTCCAGTCAGGCAATTCGGCCTGAAACTTACACCTCAAAATAAATTGCACTTAAGTTAAGGGGTACATTCATAAACGAAGTGGAGGAAGAAGTACCCGATTTTCTCTGTATCTGTAAAGATACAGGAGGAGAATCAAATGTATTTAAGTTTTAAGTACTGTATATTGTAGTATAATTGTAGTATAACTATATCATAGATTCCACTGCAATCATGTGCAATATGTTTAATATCTTTTTAACCTAACAATGGATCATTTGTCTGCACTTGTGTCCTAATAAATATTGAATGAATGAAGTATAACAGTGCTTTCAAATGTACTGTTATTAGTATATTACTGTTATTTTAGTATTAGTACTTCAACTTGGTATTTATAAGTATTTCACACAGATTTTGTGCACTATTGAAAGAATTAAATGTGATGTATCTTTATAAAGGACGGTGCTGTCGTTATCTAACTAGATCTAAACCAGTTCCAGTTTCTGCTCAGAACAACTTTTTACTGCAGCTCTAGTTTAGATTCACATACTGATCGTCACAAAACATCATCACTGTGAAAATGAGTGTATATTCAAATACTTTTACTTTTAATCTAGTTCAAAAAAGTCATGGAGTTGAAAGTACAGATACAGACACCAAAATGTGGTGAAGTAAAACTAAAAAGGATTCATCGTAACATTTCTAGGGAAAGTAAAAGTACTGTAACTACTGTATAGTGTGAACTTTTTATTGATTAAAGCTATCTGCGTGGGTATAATAGTTGTTAATGAATGTGTTATTTCCACAGATACACTGACTCTTATCTTTCTCTTAACAAGGGGTTTATTAAAAAGCACATGGGGGGTTGGAAATGATACAGCGCTAGCAGCTGCTACACATCTGGATATTCATATAAACATCATGGCCAATAAAATCATTCCATTTCCCTAATTACTATTCCTGTCATTTCCGCACTAAATGAAAAGTTCTTAATTCGGAGCCAACACAAACAGGACTGTCCAATCCCAGGAGCTGGTGCTGAAGCGTCGCCACTCTGACTAGAGGCCGCTGTCACTCGACTGGAACCACAGCTCCTGCCTGTGCTTACTGTGTGCATGTAGTGAACAGGAGCCAAGACCTGCACACATTCAAGCAATGGGGCATCTTGTTTCCATCTCCTTCAGATGGTACCACCGCGTGGACAGACAGGCAGGAGCCATCTTGTTTCATCTCTAAACGTCTCGCTTCCTCCCTGCCCCTCCCTCCTCTTCAGGTCTCTCCATGTGTTGTTTGCCACTTTTCAATGCACCCAGTCAGTTCCCTCTGTCATCTCACTTGGGTTTGCATGAGATGACTGAGATATAGTGCTGATAAGATATAGTGGTTTACTGTGCAAAACAAAAGAGGAATACATACTGTCTGAAAGCTTTAGGCAGAAATTACACATTTCTTCCAGGGTCATATGTCATCAAGCTCATTTTCAGCTACAAGTACTCACATTGATGTAAAAAGTCACAGATGACTGCAGTGAAAACAGAGCTAGAATAGGGAAAGAGGTCTGTGTGTCTGATTGCCATTTAATGAGTGTCCTTATTGAGACTGATTTGCCAATTATGATCTTCCTGGAGGCTAAAGAAGTTTGAGTGGAGCATTAGACAAGGTTACAGCAACTTTAGTTTGCACTGGGAAACATTATAGGCCACAGGAGGAAGAGGACTTTTGAGAGACGTATACTTACACAAAAGATGCATGTTTGCACTCCAATACCACCGGTATTGTAGTCAATGCTTTTCCTCCACCACACACAATTAAAGTCCCAATTAAAGTCCATTATGGCTTTCCCACTAGCAGCAACCACAGAGAGACTGTACATTGTGGGCACACAAATGTCTCTAGTGTTGTCATTCAAAAGGACTTAGTCTGATCTTGCAACTTTATGATCATAATTATTGATATAAAAATTAAAGTTTAGCAACAAAATAAAGTGCAATTAAAAAAAAAAAAAGTTCAACCTCTTCCAGTGAGGAGGATCAAAGCGTGGAGAACTGACAAGCAGCAGAGACTGCCACAAGATGGAGACATTTCCCTTAGCGTCTACCGGATGTGACACAGCTATTTAATCTTATAAAATAATACTTCAGAAACACATCTCATGCTTGGTCTATTTGTGCAATTGTTTCCCACAACCACAAACACCAATGGATTTGAGTTCTCACCACAGATTAAAGAACTGGCTTCTATATCAAGTGTGAAGCATCAGTTCACCACCATACCCACAGACAAGTTCAACCCCAGTGTGTTCCCTTGAGCCAGGCCCAAAAGTGTCATGGGTTTCTGCTCCCCGTTCCCATCCTTTTACCCACTGACCTTAATGAGATACTCAAATTCTCACTTGGCCAAACAATAGTCTGTACTGTACCGAGTTGCGATAAGAGGTGGCCAGTCTACCGCCTCTGGACATGCAGCTGTGAAGCCCAACAGTTTACCCTATCTCTCCTCGGCCAGGCACGCAAAAATGTGCAGCCAAATCAAATCGCTTCTCACAAACCCACACACACACACACACACATATCAAAACGCATGCAAACGTCAAAAGATAATCCATTCTCACCCAATTTTTGGACACTGAGAACTACCAATCCGTTTAGTGCTAAGCAGCAGTGGGTGCTTTCATCTCGGGTTCAAGGCGCCAATGATCTAATTCCCAATCTTGAATGTGATGATGATCAAACCAGTGCCAAATCTCTGTCGTCAACAACAACACCACTGTTAAGACCAAAGTGATAAATGAGCCCTTTCTGTGGTCAATATGGAGTATGCTCAGAACTATTTAGGACTTTAAAGGCCCTTTTATATTCATGAACAAACTTATTTTGAGGCGGAAAATTTTCAATTACTTATTTTCAAGGTGAAGCGCAGTTTCCCCTGGGAACAGTGTCAGAGGCGAAATTTGTGATGTGGGAAATTTATGAGATTACCACAGAAGAAACACTTCATAATTTCATTCAATTGATTTTTTGTGCCAGTAAATCATATTTTTCTGACTGTGGAATAGTACGCATTGGGATATTCACGTCCTCAGTGCAAATTGTACAGCAGAATGCAATAGTTGATTTCTATAACAATGGTACTGCAATACTTGTGAAAACTGATATTAATTCAACTTCTGTAACTGAATGTAAACAGAAAATTGTAGTAAGTAATTCATTGTAGGCCTAAATAAGCGTCTTGCTTCAGCCTACTGCGTTTGGGCATTGTGGTGTTGTTGTTTTCTATTACTGAACATTTTTGTTTTGGTGATAACCCTAATTGCTCAAATAAAGAAAAACGATCTGTAAGAAGGCTAAACAAATTAAAATGCCTCTTTAAAATGTTCCTTTTTGGTTGTGTTGAAAAATAATCATTATTTAGGTAAAGGTCCATGGGAAAGGAAGTAGGTGGAAAGTGATTCAGGTCATCCAAAGTCTATCCAAAATAGTACAATTCAGACATACAAAACATTAGTATCCATGGAAGATTTGGTGAATCAGAAAAATAGAAACTAAACCTGTTAAAAAGATCTAGTGTTTAATGTTAAAATGGCTGTCCCATTTATTTAGGGCACAACAGATCTAATAAAGTGAACACATCCACCATAAAAGTGACCTTCTAAGGACGAGTCAAGAGTGTGGAAACTACTCAGCGCTAATGTAATGAAATGAATGTTCCCCACGAAGAATGCAGAAAAATAGGAATGTAGGGAAAGGGCAAATGGCGTGTTAAGAAAAGCATAGATGCCAGAGAACAAGCGGGAAGCATGTGTAAACAGCCTACGTCGAAACCAGATATGGCCAATCCTAAAGGTAATATAGAGAGAAAATGTGTTTAGCAGAGTCCATTAAAAGCAAAAGCCTCTGAGGGAATGCTTTGAGCCAGACGCAGCGCTCTGATGGAGGCTGTGTAGACGGTGTGAGCCCTGGATCGCCTTATGACTGATGGAGTGGACTGGTCTGAAACTCCCATGGCCCCACACAGGTCTGTCTGTGATGAAGTTAGAGAGGCAGCACTGCAGCATAGGCCCAGCAGAGAGGAGCTGCGCCCATCTCCTGTTGCTGTTCAATGTAATTTGGGATCGTGTTGCAGCGGAAGCACAACTGACAGAGGAGGGATCTATTGGATTCGGCTCAGACGTCGCAATAATATTGAGTCTTGTTTAAAAACACACATTCAGGATGCTGCGGAAGTATCAGTGCTCTAATAGCTCCAGGGCTGAGAGAGTGTTCAGAGGAAACTCATGGTTCAAAGATTAGAATTTTTTTTTTTTGACAAGACATGAGATGAGTAGGGTTCACCTGACAACAAAGACAAATCCCTACTTTCCTTTTTGGTCCTTCTCAGCGCCCATATGACTTTTCCTTTGTGGTTAACCGACTCTTGGCTTGTTCCACCGGTGCGACGCCATCTCTATTATAATGCCATCATTGCTGCCTGCCAAGCCAGAGCGCATGATGTCACTTCCACCCTCGGTCATGGCGGTTTGGGCCTAGCCACTGGTGCATGTGACAATGTGTGCCCTACTAGTGAGCCCCCGAGGCTTCCAGTTAGGCGTACCGCCGTGAGATCCACGCCCTTACACAGTTTCCAGGCAGGTCACCCACTAATGCAGACATTCAGAGTGTTTTTAATGCCCCTATTTTTACTTATTCTGAATCTACTGCACCCCTCCTTCTCCCGGTCACGCTGTACAGGCAATCCAAGCAATCCACTGCTGTCATTTTGTTGATGGCTTTGTAGTCATGTTGCGAGGCGGAAAGTAGCGAACGGGGAGCAGTAGTGGCAGATGTATAGCTTCTGGAGGGGAAACAGAGGAGCATGGGCGCTGAGAGAAAATGGAAATGTTCGTATGGCACGGTGCCCGCTGCGCATGGCCCACTCTCCACTGTATTTAGAGACAGCTTTCTTCTGCTGCCAGGTGGGTGGGGGATGAAAGAGAGCCATGGGGGCGCCTGGGCAGACACACTGCTCGGATCAAACAAAGTCAAGGCGAGGGATTAAAGATGGGCCGAGTGAGTGCAGCAGTTGTTAAATAACGAGACAGATTTAATTAATCGCTATTATTCATTGAACAAATTGTCTCTTTGTCTTTTGCTTTGTACCACACACTGCAGTCATTTTCTGAGAATGGCAACAATGTCTTACAGCTGTTTCCCTCCGGCTTCGCTGCCATTAATCGTTTTAATTTATCCAGGCTTGGGATTGATGAATAGCAAAAGGTTTGGGCATTGGGGAATTTAAACCTCAATAAGTTATTTCGCTATCGTGCTAATATTTTCACCAATAAATTAAGGACACCCAAAAACTGCATCTATTGTTGACTGGACTGGGTTGATCTTGGAGTCAGATGCAAGACTGCTGACTTAAAATAATTAGGCCTCTAGCTTGTTTCCGGTTTTTCATCTGACTACAACAGCAGGAAGAAGCTTCTGAAAATAGATATTTGAAAATGTCTACTACAGTGGGAAATTCCTGGATGATTGAGAGCCAACACAAACCTAGGTTATTCTCAACGATTCTAGCATATTTTTGAAAAGCATGTACTTTTACCATGACTGGGCATACCTGTAATTTCTCATGTGAACAGTGAAGTATTATCACATACATACCGGTACTGTGCTGCTGGTTTTGTTGTTCCTGTATCTTTTCAGCATCTTTTCTTTTCCAAGGCCTTCCAGCTGAGGCGTGTGGATTCTCTGAGGGGAACCCCAACCCAGAAACAGTGGTGAAGATGGGAAAAACCAAGCAGCACTCACAGGCTCCAGCCGGATGGAGATGGAGGAGGTTTGGGACCTCATTGTTTCCCGTTGTGAAGGACTTAAAACCATGTCCGTTGGGAATCCGGCCCGATGTGCGCCCACGACTTCAGACAAACAGATAAAGAGGTGTAAATTAGAAGAGACAGTAAATACAAGAAAGAACAGGATGAAGCTAAACAAGGATCTGCAAGTCCAAGAAAAACACACTGATATAATATGCATGAGTCCATAAATAGGGATGTACAGTGAATTATGGGAAAATGTCCTTGCAGTGACAGGGTGCTTATTATGGTGAGGCAGAATGTAGTCCAGCTTTTTGCACTTTATACTTGTACTACAAGTACAAGCATTCTGTATAAAGTATAATAACGTTGATTTTAAATTACAATAATTGTCACAAATATGAAACCAGACTTGACTTTTGGTCTAAACAGCACCATGTGTGAATTAGGGCTGGGTATTGCCAACAACTTCATGATACGATACGTATCCCGATACAGGGTCCACGGTACGATACGTACCCGATACAAGTGTATCCCGTTACAGTGTCCATAATACAACACATATTCCAAAGAAACTGAAGAATTTTTTATTGTACTAAATATGTTCAGCAACTGAAACCTGCAATTGCAGTATTTGTGAGTGTGTTGTGAATAATGAATGAATGGTAAAACAATTAAAATTGAATTAATTTTCTTTGATAATTTGCGTATCACGATACAGGTGCTCAATACGATACACGTATTGTCAGGTGCTCCCTAACGATGTATTGATCACAGCCCTAGTGTGAATGCAGTTATTACAGCACAATTAATCACAATTAAATAGGAATCGTAGTTTAAATGGTGGGAGTAAGCAAATCGCAAAGGCCGCAAAAAATATCCTCTCTGCAGGGTTTTTTGTTTTGTATAAAATAAGAAATGTCTGTAGTTTACACCTCTAGAACAATGTGAGATGTATATGATTCTTGTACTAGTTTAGTTCATATATTTCAGGCCTCTCTCAAATGTTAATTGACATGTTTTTAAAAGTGCATTGTGAACCAAATCATGATCTGAGATCATAAATCGCAATTGTAATATTTGTCACATCGCAATTTCAAAACAGTTTGTCTCTGATTCAGTGCTGTCAATCGATGAATTATTTTAATCAGATTAATCACACTTTTGATTAATCACGATTCATCGCAGTTCATTTTATTGTTATTATTGATTCATTATTTCCATTTCCCTGGCATAAAACATACTCATTTCAAATAAGCTAATAACTTTTTACTTTGATTTCAGCTGATTAAGTTGATTTAATGCTAATTCACAGTTTGTGGAAAATTCTAGTATCTTTCAACATAAATAACAAATGAAATGTATTTTTGGGTCGTGGCTTGTCGTCCGATGGTAAGGTCCCAATGACATATCAGAGAAACACTGATTTATACAAATGCCTCAAGTAAATTTACTTTACCAAACACCACTTTCTTTGGAGTTTGTTCGGTCAAAACATGTGCGATTAATTTGCGATGATCCATGATTAATGCATTCATTATTTTTTTGATTAATCGTGAGTTGAAACTTTGACAGCCCTATTAAAATTATTTCATATAA